>WNWK01012248.1:0-60509 GCA_009830355.1 Cherax destructor | reverse complement strand
CCGGCTTAATAAGACTTCTTCTGTGTCCCCCTGGCGGACAATATTCGGTCACTGCATATATTACCGTTGCCCTTTCCCAATAAATGGTCTCTATCCCCTTTGTCAAGTAGAAGCGCTTTCAACGACAACTTTCCTTTTTTTACCGTTATGTTTCCCAAACGGGAAAATAATCCCACTTTGTTTCCCTGTTTGTAAAACGTAGATATTGTCGCATTCCCTTTCCCTTTTTTGGAACGTAGATATTGTGGGCATTACCTTATTGATAAATTAGAAAATATGCAACATTTTGGGAATCTTTATTGGGGGGAGTTTCCCCAAACCAGTGGCCACCCAGTCCATACATAAGAACAAAAGAACAAAGAAAAGGAACACTGCAGCAGGCCTACTGGCCCATGGGGGAAAGGCCCAAGATTCCCCCCGGGCCCAACCCCCCCGACCCACCCCAGGTCAGGTTACATTCCAAAAGGGAAAGGGGAGCACGGCATCTGACCTGGTGAAAAACTAGTCAGGTCCAACTCACCCCCCCGCCCCCAAACTCATATATTTTATCTGTTTTTTTAAAACTACACAACTTTTTTAGCCTCTATAACTGTCCCTCGGGGTTGTTCCATCATCGACAATTTCTATTACCAAACCAATGCTTTCCTATATCCTTCCTGAATCTAATTTATCCCCCCAAAAAGCCATTGCTGCGAGTCCTGTCAATACTAAATTTTTTTAGCCCCTATTTACATCCCCTTTTTTATTCCTGTTTTCCATTTAAAAAACCTCAATCATATCCCCCTAATTCTACGCCTTTCTAGAGAGTGCAGATTCAGGGCCCTGTCTCCCCCTCATAGGCAAGATTTCTGATACGGGGGAATCAACTTAGTCATCCCCTTTTGTCTTTTCCCCAGAGCATTTATATCCATTCTGTAATGGGGACCAAAACTGTGCAGCATAATCTAGATGAGGCCTAACCAAGGATATATAGAGTTGAAGAAAACCCCCGAGGATTCCTATTATTTATGCTTCAAATAGGCCCAAAAGGATTCTTTTTTTTTTATTGCGAACACTTATGCACTCTGTCTTGGTTTTTACGCTAACCAGAACTCCTAAATCCTTTTCGCAGTCAGTAGTATTAAGTTTACATTATTTAGTTTATATGTGGCATGGTTTTGTCCTCCCCAATTTTTTTAAACTGTGCTTTTTTTCATATTAAATTGCATCTGCCACTTCTCCGACTACTGCATCAGTCTATTCAAATTTTCCCGGGGAGTTTTTCTAATTCCTCATTTGAATAATTTGGGGACCCCCTTTTTGGGTGTCATGGGAAAAATTGGGGATTCGTTATTTTTTTCCCCCTCCTCTATGTTTTTTTAAATTTTGGAAAAAAAGGGCCCAATACTCCCCCCTGTGGAACACCGCTTGTGACTTTTCCCCACTTGTTTCCCCCCTTTTATGCAAACTTTTGCTGCCTTTTGTCAACCACCCCTCTCCCCGGAAAAAAAAATTTCCCCCTTTTTTCCCCGTGTCCTTAATTTTCCCCTCAATAGTCTCTGATGTGGGACTCATAAAACCCCCTTACTGAAGTCCATATACACAATATCATTTCCCCATTACCATGATCTACCTCCAAAAAATACCTTAGAAAAAAAAAGTTATTAAATTTGTAAGGCAGGAACCCCTTTTTGGGGAAAACCGTTTTGGGGGATTCGTTGATTAATTTATGTTTTTAAAAGGGGGCGGAATTGCCTCGGCTTTTTGGTTAAAATTTTTCCCCCCACTATGGAGGTTAGGCTTTTGGGGTCTATAGTTAAAAATTTGGACCGCCCCCCTGCTTTGAAAAGGGGTATTATTTTTTGCAATTTTCCACTTATCTGGCACCATGCCAGTTTGCAGTGATATGTTGAAAAGATTGGCCATAGGTTTGCTAAAGTTTTTTTTTTCCCATTCCTTTAAAAACCCCCTTGCATACAGTTCATCAGGACCTGGGGATTTGTTAGGTTTTAATTTATCTATTTGTCTAAGGACCATGTCACTAGTACCTAATCGTGTAATTTACTATCGTCCTGTTCTAAAAAATTTATTATTTCTGGAATATCTTTTTCCCTGTGAAAAAAATGAGAGGAAGTAAGTGTTAAACATTCTACACATTTCCTTATCACTGACGGTGAGCTGCCCCGAGTAATTTTTAGTGGGCCTATCTTGCCCCCCAATCTTACTTCTGTATACCTAAAAAAACCTTTTTGGGGTTTAAAATTTGATTCTCTTCCAAAAACCCCTTGTTTTTTTTGCTTTTCTTATTCCCTTTTTTATTTATCTTTTAACTGAATATATTGATTCTTATTGCCCTCCTCTTTTGATTCGCCTATATATGCCTCTCTTTTGACCAATGAGATGTTTTAATCTGTTGTTCATCCACTTAGGATCATTTTTGTTTGATTTGATTTCTCTATTAGGAACATAAGTTGTCTGAGCAGCTAGAACTATTCTCTGGAAAACGTCATATTGGCAATCACCACCTACCTGACCCACTGTCAGATCATTCCAGTTCAGCCCACCCAGGTAATTTTTCAGTCCTATGAAATCAGCCAGGCGGAAGTCAGGGACAGAGACTTGATTGCCATTATTAGGGTAATTCCATGATATATTAAAACTGAGTGATTTGTGATCACTTTCCCCAAGCTCATCATTAACCTCAAGATTATTAATTAGCGATTCCCTACTGGCAAGAACCAAGTCTAGCAGGGTTATTTCCTCTAGTTGGTTCTGTCACCAACTGTTTCAAAAAACAATCCTGAATCGTATCAAGAAAGTCACTTGACTCTTAAATTTCCGTCAAATTGCTCCAGTCAATTTGTCTAAAGTTGAAATCTCCCATTAACAACATTTTCATATGTAGATGCCTTACGAATTTCATCCCATAGAAGTTTACTGCACTCCTATCAAGATTTGGGGGCCTGTAAATCACCCCAAGATAAGTTTTACACGGCCCTCAAGAAGCTGTAACCAAACAGATTCAGTGGCTGCCTTCTATTTACATCATGTCTAACACAACAATTTAATTGTCTCTGACATACATCGCTTACTCCACCACCCTTCCTGTTGACCCTATCAGTGTGGAATAATTTATAGCCTTGTATGTGACATTCAGAAGGCAACTCTCTATCTTTCAGATTGAGCCAGGTCTCTGTTATAGCAATAATATCTATGTTTCCTGCACTTGCAATTAATCTTAACTCATCTATCTTATTTCTTACACTCCTGCTATTAGTATAGTAAACCTTAAGGGAGCTAGTCTCTTGTTTCCCTCTACTGTCTCCCTTTGTTTGCTGACCTGATCCATTGTCTTTATTTGAACTTTATGATGAATTTCTTTTATACACTTACTGTTTTCAGCTCTAGTGTTCAACTGACTGTTTCCCACATAACCCATACCTCTATCCTCTATCAGTTTAAAATCCTAGGCATGTCAGCAATGGCCCTCTCGATGAGTTGGCAAGTGCTTCCACCCCTATCCCAGAGAGATGTCCCCATCCCTTGCATACATATCATGTTTGCCATAAAAGTTGTCCCAGTTGTCAATGAATGGGATTGCAAGTTCCTGCAGTATCTGTCTAGCAGCAATTTACACCAATTGCCCTAGGACAACCATTCATTTCCCACTCCTTCTAGGCAAGATGCTACATATAATTGGGACCCCTCCCTAGACTTAATTAGCTCTATAGCTATATATATATATATATATATATATATATATATATATATATATATATATATATGTCGTGCCGAATAGGTAAAACTAGTCAATTAGCAAGAACTCATTTAAAATTAAGTTCTTTCTAAAATTTTCTTATACGTTTAAATATATTTTTTCATTTATGTTAAAGTAAAATTAGTAATTTTGCACCAAAAAAATAGAAAACTTACCTAACCTTATTATAAGAATCACAATTTAATTTAGCCTAATCCAACTAAATATATTTTAGATAAGTTTACAATAATTTAATAATAAACAAAAACAATGAAATATATTTTTTCTTTAGGTTCAGAATGATTTTTGCGAAATTATTATAAACAAATTTTCGCTTGTATTCGGCAACAAGAGCGTTGCTATTTAACCAAAGTAGCAAGTTTACCTATTCGGCATATATATATATATATATATATATATATATATATATATATATATATATATATATATATATATATATATACACATGTGAGAGGGTGTGGTAGGTAAGTTTGTGGTGCCAGGTGTAAATGATAATGGGAGCTCTTTGATTGAACTTTGTATAGAAAGGGGTTTAGTTATAGGTAATACATATTTTAAGAAAAAGAGGATAAATAAGTATACAAGATATGATGTAGGGCGTAATGACAGTAGTTTGTTGGACTACGTATTGATAGATAAAAGACTGTTGAGTAGACTTCAGGATGTACATGTTTATAGAGGCCACAAATATATCAGATCACTTTTTAGTTATAGCTACATTGGGAGTAAAAGGTAGATGGGATACAAGGAAAATAGAAGCAGTAAGTAAGAGAGAGGTGAAGGTTTATAAACTAAAAGAGGAGGCAGTTAGGGTAAGATATAAACAACTATTGGAGGATAGATGGGCTAGTGAGAGTGTAGGCAATGGGGTCGAAGATGTATGGGGTAGATTTAAAAATGTAGTGTTAGAGTATTCAGCAGAAGTTTGTGGTTACAGGAAAGTGGGTGCAGGAGGGAAGAAGAGCGATTGGTGGAATGATGATGTATAGAGAGTAGTAAGGGAGAAAAAGTTAGCATATGAGAGGTTTTTACAAAGTAGAAGTGAGGCAAGGAGGGAAGAGTATATGGAGAGAAAAAGAGAGGTTAAGAGAGTGGTGAAGCAATGTAAAAGAGAGCAAATGAGAGAGTGGTGAGATGTTATCAACAAATTTTGTTGAAAATAAGAAAAAGTTTTGGTGAGATTAATAAGTTGAGGAAGCCTAGAGAACAAATGGATTTGACAGTTAAAAATAGGAGAGGAGAGTTATTAAATGGAGAGTTAGAGGTATCAGGAAGATGGAGGGAAAATTTTGAGGAGTTGTTAAATGTTGATGAAGACAGGGAAGCTGTGATTTCGTGTATAGGGCAAGGAGGAATAACATCTTGTAGGAGTGTGGAAGAGCCAGTTGTGAGTGTGGGGGGAAGTTCGTGTGGCAGTGGGTAGAATGAAAGGGGGTAAGGCAGCTGGGATTGATGGGATAAAGATAGAAATGTTAAAAGCAGGTGGGGATATAGTTTTGGAGTGGTTGGTGCTATTATTTAATAAATGTATGGAAGAGGGTAAGGTACCTAGGGACTGGCAGAGAGCGTGTATTGTTCCTTTGTATAAAGGCAAAGGGGACAAAAGAGAGTGCAAAAATTATAGGGGAATAAGTCTGTTGAGTGTACCTGGTAAAGTGTATGGTAGAGTTATTATTGAAAGAATTAAGAGTAAGACAGAGAGCAGAATAGCAGATAAACAAGGGGGCTTTAGGAAAGGTAGGGGGTGTGTAGACCAAGTGTTTACAGTGAAACATATAGGTGAACAGTATTTGGATAAGGGTAAAGTTTTTTTTTTTTTTTTGTGGCATTTTATGGATTTGGAAAAGGCGTATGATAGGGTGGATAGAAGGCAATGTGGCAGATGTTGCAGGTGTATGGAATAGGAGGTAGGTTACTGAAAGCAGTGAAGAGTTTTTATGAGGATAGTGAGGCTCAGGTTAGAGTGTGTAGGAGGGAGGGGAACTATTCCCCAGTAAAAGTGAGCCTTAGACAAGGATGTGTGATGTCACCGTGGTTGTTCAATATATTTATAGATGGGGTTGTAAGAGAAGTGAATGCGAGGGTCTTGGCAAGAGGTGTGGGGTTAAAATATAAAGAATCAAATACAAAGTGGGAGTTGTCACAGTTGCTTTTTGCTGACGACACTGTGCTTTTGGGAGATTCTGAAGAGAAGTTGCAGAGGTTGGTGGATGAATTTGGTAGGGTGTGTAAAAGAAGAAAATTGAAAGTGAATATAGGAAAGAGTAAGGTGATGAGGATAACAAAAAGATTAGGTGACGAAAGATTGGATATCAGATTGGAGGGAGAGAGTATGTAGGAGGTGAATGTATTCAGATATTTGGGAGTGGACATGTCAGCAGATGGGTCTATGAAGGATGAAGTGAATCATAGAATTGATGAGGGGAAAATGGTGAGTGGTGCACTTCGGAGTCTGTGGAGACAAAGAACTTTGTCCATGGAAGTAAAGAAGGGAATGTATGAGAGTATAGTTATACCAACACTCTTATATGGGTGTGAAGCATGGGTGATGAATGTTGCAACGAGGAGAAGGCTGGAGGCAGTGGAGATGTCATGTCTGAGATCAATGTGTGGTGTGAATATAATGCAGAGAATTCGGAGTTTGGAAATTAGGAGGAGGTGCGGGATTACCAAAACTATTATCCAGAGAGCTGAGGAGGTGGTTGTTGAGGTGGTTCGGACATGTAGAGAGAATGGAACGAGACAGAATGACTTCGAGAGTGTATAAATCTGTAGTGGAGGGAAGGCGGGGTAGGGGTCGGCCTAGGAAAGGTTGGAGGGAGGGTAAAGGAGGTTTTGTGTGCAAGGGGCTTGGACTTCAGCAAGCATGTGTGAGCGTATTTGATGGGAGTGAATGGAGACAAATGGTTTTAATAGTTGACGTGCTGTTGGAGTGTGAGCAAAGTAACATTTATGAAGGGATTCAGGGAAACCGGCAGGCCGGACTTGAGTCCTGGAGATGGGAAGTACAGTGCCGGCACTCTGAAGGGGGGGTGTTAATGTTGCAGTTTTATAACTGTAGTGTAAAGCACCCTCTGGCAAGACAGTGATGGAGTGAATGATGATGAAAGTTTTCTTTTTCGGGCCACCCTGCCTTGGTGGGAATCGGCCGATGTGTTAATAAATAAATAAATAAATAAATAAATAAATAATATATATATATATATATATATATATATATATATATATATATATATATATATATATATATATATACGAACGAGTGGTTTTAAGCAAATAACATTCATGAACAAATAACAATACTGCCACTAGCCGGGAATCGAACTCCCGATATTTTAGCACGTCTCCCGGGAAACCTGCCAAAATTCCGAGACTCCTTAGTCCACTCGCACTGGTCCCATCTATAAAGAAGAGTTTGTTAGTCTTTCCAGACACCTCTGATCCGTGGGTCATGTCTCCTCTAAGTACCTTGTATGCTGAGTCTCTTTTCCATAATTATCTCTGTTTTTTCATAGCTCTTCTAATGTCTCAGGAACTAGCTCAGTGGCCCTCCACAGTACTTCTTAAAATTACGTGTTTGATATTTTTTATTTGCTTTTAACGAAGAGCTAAACCCGTGTGAGTCAGCGTATGTAGTGGTGAGTGTTTGACCCTCCGTCCACCAGTGAGAAACGTACTGCTTTACCGAATTCGCCTGATTCTTGAGATTGTACGTGCTTGAGGTTGTACGTGCTTGAGGTTGTACGTGCTTGAGGTTGTACGTGCTTGAGGTGGTACGTGCTTGAGGTGGTACGTGCTTGAGGTGGTACGTGCTTGAGGTGGTACGTGCTTGAGGTGGTACGTGCTTGAGGTGGTACGTGCTTGAGGTGGTACGTGCTTGAGGTGGTACGTGCTTGAGGTGGTAAAGTCTTCCTGTTTGTGCTGCTGGTATGTGTCTCGTAAACATACTCGTATGTCATTATATATATACGACGAAATCAATCTTTTTGGGTCACTCAACGCAAGTAGCAGCTACTGTTGGTTAAATGCTAGACACACACGCTACTCTTGCAGGCAGGAATTTCTTGCTTCTATTTATGTAGTGTACATACTTAGAGGTATACTCGTGTCCAAGATAATACTTTTTTGCTTTATGTGAAAGGCTAATTCCGTGTAAGTCAGAGTCATACAGTATAAAGATTGTCGGAAGGTTGAAGCTCTACCCGTCGGTATACGCAGTCGATGACACGGAGACTCTCTACTCAGTGTGTGTATAACCAAAGGTGTCAGTGTCCATCTTGGGCGACCACCTGACTCTCACAAACACCATGTAAACTCCTTTATCGATGTGAACCCGTGGGTCACACGTTCAATTAATTATCTAACCCTTTTTTTACAAGTCTGTCTTTTTTTTTACGCCAAAACATCGATGGTAAAAATAGGGAAGGAAATGAGTGGTATGAGAAATAGTAAAAAAAAAAAGGCTGACAGGAAAATGGGGCGGTAAAAATAGTTAAGTGAACTCACCACTTTGAATGATTTTGAAGAGCGTATTTTTTTGGCACTGATGCGTTTTGGCGCTGCCTCTCAGACGATTGCATAACCGGCCTGCTTTAACCTTGATCCAAAGAAGTGGAGCCACCCTTCCCCTCCTTGGATCCAACCAGATTACCTCCCATCGCCCAGGTGTAACAAATAATTTCAAGGACAAGCTGGGGTTTATTGATGTGTTGATCATGCTCTCACATCCACTACTAGTAATGAGCTGATGTAACTTGTTTTTAAAAATGAAATCAATCATAATCATAACAAAAATAATAATAATTAGTAGTAGTAGTAGTAGTAGTAGTAGTAGTAGTAGTAGTAGTAGTAGTAGTAGTAGTAGTAGTAGTAGTAGTAGTAGTAGTAGTAGTAGTAGTAGTAGTTGTTGTTTTAACCTCTGTATCCATCTCTTCTTTGCTTTTGAACTACGCTTGTACTCACTGTATACTTCCTATAGTCTCTCTGACTTTTTTTTCCTTTACACAGATTAATTTTATAGGCTATGAGCTGTTATCCTTCCTCAGCTCATTTCAAAGCCCAGCCCTATCTAAGGAATGCTACCATCCCCCAGGATGCCACCCACAACAGTCAACTAACACACAGGTACCTACCTAATGCTAAGTGAAAAGAGGATGCATGTGTTATGAAACATGCCCAATGTTTCCACCCGTCAGGACAAGTGTTTCCTGACGCAGGTCTTAATCATATGATGACCCTCCACTGGAGTTTTTGGTCATCTGATAAAGGCCTTCCACTGGCTTACCCGGCCACAACTTTAAAAATTATGGTTATAATAACAATATTTCTTTTTTGTCTCTGAGTTACAAGACTGGTTGTACATCGCCGTTCTTTCTCGATTTTTATGTTCTATTCGTGTGGCTCCACGCAGAAGCTGTGTACTCGAGGATCTGTATTTAATATACGGAGAATGGTGATTGTATGCATTGTTGTTCACATATCTAAAAATATTAAGCTAGCTAATGCAAGTGTGCTAGTGATAGTGTTGTTTACTTATGCTTGACGAGGCAGGTTACATCGTTAAGGTTAAGCGTGGTTTGTGTGTAATCACTTAGTGGTAATTACGTAGCTGAGTCTGAAGGTTTCTAGCTTCATAGTGTGTATGTGTGTGTGTGTGTGTGTGTGTGTGTGTGTGTGTGTGTGCGTGTGTGTGTGTGCGTGTGTGTGCGTGTGTGTGCGTGTGTGTGCGTGTGTGCGTGTGTGCGTGCGTGCGTTCACCTCACCTACCCATGGTTATGGTGCTGGTCCCCTCAAGGGGGGTTCCCTAACGCTGGTGAGGGGCTCTTGATCTAGGGAATTGGATATATGCTCCAGTTCCCTGAACTGGAATACCTTCCATTCCCCCCCCTTCCCACACATGCGCTGTATAATCCCTACGGCTTTAGCGCTTCCCATAATAATAACGGTGCTTGATCGTGGGCCTTTCCCCTCCTGCCTCTGTGATCAATCAGAAGAACTGAATTCACAAGTTTCCCCGCTTCATGGGCCTTTGTTTTCCTTGTCATTATAACAATGTATGTTCACTTTTTACCGCCACTTCATCTAAGTCCTTCCACTTAAGTGCCACCACTGGGGATAAACTCCAGGGGGAAGGGGGGTATATGTGGGAGCCGTCACAGGTGGCGTTCCACTCAAGTCTGTCTCCTCGTTCACACATTATTCTATTATAATCATGGGGGAGCGCTAAACATGTAGGATTATACAGAACCTGTAAGAGGGGGAATTGGAAGGTATTCAGGCTTAATTCAGGGAACTGGAGCACAGTTCCAGTTCCCTAGATCAAGAGCCCCTCACCAGCGTCAATAAACCAGCGAATAAACGAGAAATGTCGTTGTAAAAACTTGGATCGCATTCACAACGCTCTGGAAATTGTTATTTTTTTTTTTTTGTAAATCTTTCTCATGATAATCCAAATACCGATTATCCCAGTCAATACCCAGCGCTATAATTATCATATTCCCGGAAAGAATGAAATTATTTTATGAGCTCACTTTTCTCCCCAAGCTCCTCCGTGATCTCCGAAATATGTATCGGTATTTCCTCATTTACCAAGAACAGGTCCATCAGGTTATTCCCCTTTAGATGATTCCATCACAAACTGTTTTAAAAAGCAGTTCTGGAGTACTTATAAGATTCCCCTGCCAGGCTTCTCCACTCAATTTACTCGAAATTAAAATTTTCAGTTTTAACTGAATTTTTCTATCTATAAGCCACTGCAGTTTTGCTCTGAGGAGGTTGGTAGTGGTCACTTATTAGCCTGAGTAATAACGAATACGTATTAAATGAACTGTAATATCTTCGTATAGCTGTGTTTAGTTCGTCGGGAAACAGAAAGTATTATAAGGACATGAGAAAATAAGAAAGAACGAGCACTACAGCAGGCCCACTTGCCCATGCTAGGCAGGTCCAAGTCACCTAGTCATGGTGCGCACAGGTCTTGTCACATGATGACTCGCCTAGTGGCTTTCTGGTGCTGGGTTATCAGTGCTTAGGTAATCGCTAACGTACCAGTGGCATATACCCGTGGCTATATACCACTGGCTTCCCGAAGCTTTTCCACCCCAGTAGCGCACTCATTTCACACAATGAGTGTCCCTGGTTCGATCCCCGGTACGGGTGTAAACACTGGGTGTTTCCTTACACGTGCTGTCCTTGTTCACCTAGCAGCAAGTAGGTACCTGGATGTTAACCGATTGGTATGGTTCGCATCCTGGGGGACAAGAGTTACCTAAGTTGCCCGAAATGCTCTGCTTTCTATATATTATGTCACTGATGTCAGCTAGGTGTGCATAAGTTATATCATCTACTTGTAGAAATGAAGATTATTATCATTATTATATTATTATTATTATTAAAATGCAGGATGGAAATCTAAATATATAAACAAAGAGAATGAGTGGCGGCCCTGCTTAAGACATTCATTGGGGGAATTTTTAAAGCAAACGAAAACATTTGATTCAGTGACGCTACTGGATGTCGTACCCAATGTGACTCTCGTAGTGGTAGTGTTAAAAATAAGTATTGGGTGAAAGGTATCAACGTAATGCAGGTCTATCTAATAACTAAAAAAAAAAACGCTTACAAGTCTTTCTGGCATCGTGTACAAACACTGATATGAGGGCATGTATCTTTCAAATTATTTCGTCCACATAGATCAGGAACAGTGTGGGTACGCGGTCTGACCCTTGTGGGAATGTTTCGATTTTCAAAATCCATGCCAACACTACCTGTTGTTTGTCAGGTACGCCACTATCCACTGGAGTAACCTATACATTCTTCAATACGTTTTCCTCCAGTTTGCAAACTATCAAGTAGCTAGATTTTTGTCCTTGAAGTTTAATGAATTATTCACACTGCCAGGAGCTAGAAGCATGTATCGTTCGTCCTGTGGAAAGCACAGGGCTGAGAGGTCGGACTGGTGGTGTGTTGGTGGTGGTGCGTGTTGGCAGTCACCAGTGGGCGGTGCCTCACTTGCCGGCTGGCTGGCTGGCCGGCTGGCCGGCTGGCCGGGTTCGTTTGTTCCCAGGAGGATCCAGGATCATACTTTCTGACGCAAAATGCATTTCAGTTGCTTCATCTACGTTACTGCTGTTTTTTCTACTTCTGTTGCTCAGGCTACAACGACATCTACTGACACCCATTGTAGCCTGGGAAATATATATTAAAGAAAAGTTAGCTATTATTCCCTATTGCCTTTCGAGTCTGTTTTGTGTGTTGACATGATTATCATATTTAAGGGAAAGCGCCAAACCTGTAATGATCACGCAGCACCTAGGAAATGGGATATTATCAGGTTTGATCCTAGTAAGGAGAGTGGGTAGCTCCATGACCTCGAATCAGGACACATTCATTATACTCAAAGGACTACCTTGTAGGGTATAGCGTTAAGACGGTTTTCGTATACAATGAAAAAGCTGTGTCATACTTATACAATAAAACTCTTGAGTATTTTTTTTCAGATGGAGAGATAAACACTTATAGGAAGTTACTGTATCGAGCCACTGGTACCTAGCACCGCCCTCACGTATGAATTCAAACTGCGCTTTTGGATTCATTTATTCGCCACAGACCTTGCCTACTACGGGCCAGTCTTGTCACCACTTTCTGTCTATACCTGTTGTGTGTAAGGGGCAAAAAAAAAGTAGCTAATCCATTATAGGTCACCTGTAGGTTGCCTGCTGTCGCTTCTGGAGATCATCGTCATCGCCGGCCTGATCGATCAGGCTATTATTACTATATACATGCAAAAACGTTTCTTCTGATTATTTTAAACTAGAAAAATCTGTCGATTATTACATTTTAAACAACAAAGGAATTTAAGACCAATTCTGAATATTTCTTCCATGCATATAGGACTTCAGATGTGGGGACAGCTAACTAATAATGACGAAAGTTTTTTTTTTCAATTTTCACAATTATTTCCTGAGTTTATACATATAAACAAATTCAATTATAAAAAAAATGATGTAGAACTAGATGAAAACAAAATACACAGCGGCACATTCACTCGCTTCTTGTGTAACACGTAGTAAATATTATGAGTATCTAAGTAGCTTGATCCTGACCATGGTCACTACTGCTGTTCTTACCACTGTTGTTACTGGTACTAGCGCTCTTAAACTGTTAGTAATGCATTATTGTTACTGGTGCTACTAACTGATGATTCTGGTGCTACTAACTGATGATTCTGGTGCTACTAACTGATGATTCTGGTGCTACTATTACTGGTGCTACTACTATTACTGGTGCTACTACTATTACTGGTGCTACTACTATTACTGGTGCTACTACTATTACTGGTGCTACTACTATTACTGGTGCTACTACTATTACTGGTGCTACTACTATTACTGGTGCTATTACTGGTACTATTACTGGTACTGACTACTATTACTGGTGCTACTACTATTACTGGTGCATTTGTCACTATTACTGATGCTACTACTATTACTGGTGCTACTACTATTACTGGTGCTATTACTGGTACTACTATTACTGGTGCTACTACTATTACTGGTGCTACTACTATTACTGGTGCTCTTACTGGTACTACTATTACTGGTGCTACTACTATTACTGGTGCTATTACTGGTACTACTATTACTGGTGCTACTACTATTACTGGTGCTATTACTGGTACTACTATTACTGGTGCTACTACTATTGCTGGTGCTACTATTACTAGTACTACTACTATTACAGGTGCTACTACTATTGGTGCTACTACTACTACTTTATTGTGACCTCTTGCGTGAATTCCATTCAGTCATGGTAGTGGCAGGGGAAATATAGCTAGATATAATCCCTGCTACGTAACTCACTTAGCTTATCCACACATTTCAATCGCACTTAAATATGTTAAATAAAAGAGTATTAACTAGTGTCATAATATTTGGAAGTATCCATAATACATATGTACATTTTTAGATATTTTATCATAGACTACGCATGTATAGTGTCCAGTGTCCGTTTTGCAGGTCATGATTTAAAATGAAGAGCGTAATTAACAACTAATAAAGAGTACAAGAAAAATAAATGAGTTGTATTATTTATAGACGAGTGTAAGGTGGTGTAGCAGGTGTGTGTGTGTACTCACCTAGTTGTACTCACCTAGTTGTGGTTGCAGGGGTCGAGATATAGCTCCTGGCCCCGCCTCTTCACTGGCCGCTACTGGGTCACTCTCCCTGCGCCATGAGCTTTATCATACCTCTTCTTAAAGCTGTGTATGGAACCTGCCTCCACTACATCGCTTCCCAAGCTATTCCACTTCCCGACTACTCTGTGACTGAAGAAATACTTCCTAACATCCCTGTGATTCATCTGAGTCTTCAACTTCCAACTGTGTCCCCTTGTTGCTGTGTCCCATCTTTGGAACATTCTGTCTCTATCAACCTTGTCAATTCCTCTCAGTATCTTATATGTCGTTATCATGTCCCCCCTATCTCTCCTGTCCTCCAGTGTCGTCAGGTCGATTTCCCTTAACCTCTCCTCGTAGGACATACCCTTAGCTCCGGGACTAGTCTTGTTGCAAACCTTGCACTTTCTCTAGTTTCTTTACGTGCTTGGATAAATGTGGGTTCCAAACTGGTGCTGCATACTCCAGTATGGGCCTAACGTACACAGTGTACAGGGTCCTGAACGATTCTTTATTAAGATGTCGGAATGCTGTTCTTAGGTTTGCTAGGCGCCCGTATGCTGCAGCAGTTATTTGGTTGATGTGCGCCTCAGAAGATGTGCCTGGTGTTATACTCACCCCAAGATCTTTTCCTTGATTGAAGTTTGTAGTCTCTGGCCCCTAGACTGTACTCCGTCTGCGGTCTTCTTTGCCCTTCCCCAATCTTCATGACTTTGCACTTGGTTGGGTTGAACTCCAGGAGCCAATTGCTGGACCAAGCTTGCAGCCTATCCAGATCCCTTTGTAGTTCTGCCTGGTCCTCTTCCGATTGAATTCTTCTCATCAACTTCACATCATCTGCAAACAGGGACACTTCGGAGTCTATTCCTTCCGTCATGTCGTTCACAAATACCAGAAACAGCACCGGTCCTAGGACTGTGTGTGTGTGTGTGTGTGTGTGTGTGTGTGTGTGTGTGTGTGTGTGTGTGTGTGTGTGTGTGTGTGTGTGTGTGTGTGTGTGTGTGTGTGTTAGTCACCATGTGTGTGGGAGGGGAGTGACGAAGCAACATAATCAACACATTATGTGGTATGTCAGAATTAATACAACGTATAGCAGCCATAATACAATATTTTAAGCCAACAATATAAAAATACCAGGTGTTAAAAAAAAGAAGAGATAAAATTATAAGTTTAGTGCAAGGATAATGCACTGTTAGTGTCTAGGTTATGTGCACAAAGCAGCAGGATATATGCAGAGAGGTGTTTATCTCTCGGTATATATACAATGAGTTTACCTTCTATTTTTTTCGGATTAAAGTATTCTTGATTGGTGGTATGCAAGCGAAATACAGTATTTCTGTATAATAGCATGTCACTGATGTCAGCTAGGCTTGTATACCTATTACATATACTTGTAGAAATAAAGAAATTAATGTTATTATTATTCAGTCGATACCCTTTATACCTGAGAAAACAAAGTAACCTCTCCTGGTGCATACACACAGAGACTTCGTTTAATAACTATTTTAGGAATTAAAGTGTTAGCGAATTCTCAAGTGTGTTAGTGAGGTGCAGCTTTAATGAAAGTGTAGTGACAGGCTTTAATCACACACTATTCTGATCATCAGTTATTGCAGTGTTGATATGTAAAGGTGAGCCCTGCAACACATTACCACGAGTCCTGCAACGCATCACCATGAGTGCTGCAACACATTACCATGAGTGGTGCAACACATCACTGTGAGTGCTGCAACACATCACCGTGAGTGCTGCAACACATTACCATGAGTCCTGCAACACATTACCATGAGTGCTGCAACACATCACCGTGAGTGCAGCAACACATTACCATGAGTGGTGCAACACATCACCGTGAATGCTGCAACACATTACCATGAGTGGTGCAACACACATGAGTGCTGCAACACATCACCATGAGTGGTGCAACACATCACCATGAGTGCTGCAACATATCACTATGAGTGCTGCAACACATCACCATGAGAGCTGCAACACATCACCATGAGAGCTGCAACACATCACCATGAGTAGACAATCAATGTTGCGGTACAGATAGAAAGTTGCTGATGTGCTCCTGGAGACGCCGCCTGCCCCACCCTCTGTCCGTCCTGGGAATAAAATCCCCAAGAGATTCATAATTTGGCCTTGCCTGCACTCCCTGGAGTTCCAAGGACACGTGTACTGTGTCGTCACACTGCCTTTCACTTCATTACAAACAGGACAAGCATTGTCGGATGCTAAAATAAACCGATTGGCGTTATTATTGGAGTTTTATACGATTGTACTGCCTACGTGACGTGGGTCAGGAAGTTCACCCCAACAAGGGAATCTCTTCCCACCTCATCACACACACTTATCTTGGCATTTAGTGCATATCTGGGCATTTTTTTGCTAATACAAAAAGGCCCTGACAATTAGGATGCATATACCTTACTCTAAATTAATGAAAAAAATGGGCTACATGTAAACAAACGAGTTTTGGGTAAGAGAGCTATCGATTGTTTTTGGAAATCAACTGCTACATTGTGACAACCAGCGTTCACTTTATGGCGTGACCTGCAGATTATTTGCCGATTATGTCTGTTAGATGAATGTATCTGACGCAGGAAAATCTACGAAGAAGAGAGTAAAGAGAAGGCCTTACCCTGAAGAACGTGTGGGGACAGGAAAAGACAAAGTGACAGAATAGAGCTGTGTAGAATCCTTGAAGCATCTCTGGCAACACTCACCAAATACGTGGGATAAATGTGCCAGAGGTTATCGGAATCTTTCACATGTTTTGCCAGATAATCAGTTTGCTTTATATAGATATTTTAGCTTTATAATGCAAGGAGTGTGTTGTTACCATACTTAAAAGTACATGTTTCAAAATATCCATAATGATTTGCTTTGTATAGTAATCAGAAGGCGGTTAGAATTACCTTACATGGCAGTGTTTACATATGTGTTGTGATCTATAATATGTGAAAACTTTCCGAGGGTTGGCCATGCTTCCAGGCCCGGTATATAAGGGGGTGCGGCAGTGCTCGTTCACAAAGTACGTCACAATCTGTTCCGTGTAAGATGTCTCAACGCTACGCACGCGCTCTCCTCTCTGGAGCTTCAGCTCTTAGAAATGCCACAGCTTACCAGGTATGTACCTAAATTATTATTTACGTTAAGTGCTAAACCCGTCTGGGCTGCTCGGCGCGTTGATTGGAGGCTTAATCCTCCGTCTGTTTAGAGACACTTAATTACTTTCATCCAGTCCTGAGCTTATCTCTGGTCATGTACGCAGAATTACTTGTACGCCATATTAACGTGATTTATGTGCTTTATAACGCAGTGTCTTGTGGACTATATTCTTGGAACGTGCGTTGTTCCAGTAGTGTGTACTTCTAAAAGTTGCTGAGACATTGTAACGCAATTATAACTCGTGGGTACTGTATGTAAGGTTTTAATGTACCAGCATGTTAAGACTTAAAATGGAGTCGAGTGCTAGAGAGATCAGTTCAACTTTTGTTTCGGCATTGTTAGTGAAGGTTCCCTGGAAGAGGTTGATGCAAGACTATTAAAGACGTTTTGAACTTTTATTTACAGCAATTTTTAAGTTTATAAATTTAATTTTTTACAAAAAATTTTAATAAAATTAATTTATATTAAGAGGTTAATAGTGATGTACAACCAAAAACTTGCATTGTATATATACATACTACCTACACCATATAACTGTACGTGTGATATATACATATGCACGTTTTTTATGTACATGTAAATACTATGCACTATTTTTAAAAGTTTAAGTTCTAGAAATTAATCTTTCATTTTTTGTTTACAGGTGAGGCGGCAGACACACCTGTGTGCCCATAGCCGCAGTTTGACCCTGGCAGCCGCCGCCAGACACCAGCTGGCCAGGGCAGAGGCTCCTCACCCAGGTAAGTTTACCTTTTCCCCACTAACTGTTAAGTACTAGAATTATTAAAACTTGAAATTCATACCTTGCAATTGTCTTTAAATTATAGTTAGCAACCCTTTATTCACACGCATCCTCTTTCTGGTGTTAACAGGTAGTGGTGTGGTGGCTGCACAGACCGGCAGTGACGCACTTCAGGTCACTTTTTGTGACGGTCGCACCAGTGAGATTCCCTATGCCTGGCTGCGAGACAATTGCCAGTGCCACAAGTGTGCCTCCTGCAGGGGCCTCGCTACACATGTCAACGAGTTCCAGGTCGTCGCCCTCCCAGATATAATCCAGGTAAATAGTGGATTTTTTAACTTCAGCTTTTTATTTTTTGCCTAAATCAGACTAAATGATATTTTGATAATGGGTAAAAGACTTTGCCTTACGAAAGTACTGGTACTGACAACTTCCTCTTTTCTCCTTCAGAGCAATGTGTTTGGCGTGGTGGTAGACTGGAATGATGGACATATCAGCAAGTACCCAGGGAAGTGGCTGCACCAGGTGGCACACACTTTCAGCACTCGCTGAGGGGTAAGTCATGTACCATTACATTTAGTGTCTGCGTCCGTTAGGATCCTAGTGAATAAATAATTTGAACCTCTTATTATTTGCCTTGAATGGTCCATATGGAGTACCTGTTGCCAGTCTTTCATTCCCATAGTCTTCATTCCTTCCCCTCCCACTTTATATAGCCCTCGTACAGTAACTTGTTTTGGCACTGTAAATTCTCTTAAATTCTTTCCAGCTCGATAACTATTTTCGTTCGTTCCTATTACTAATTTTTTTCTTCAAACTTCTCGGCTCTTAATTTTACCGAGACTTTAAGTTCTTAAACTACTATCTTTTTTCAGTTAAACATAAATGAACATGTTGAAAGGAATTAATTATGGCTGTTTTGTTTTTACAGAATTCAGTGGTCCAGCACTGGGGATTCTGTGGACACAGGCGCCGCCACCCACTGCTGATTGTTGCTCATTTGCCTTCTTAAGCCGACTTTGAAGGTCATTGGAGGTCATCTGTGCTGAAGAGAGGATCATCTACCTGATGTAGACAGCTTGGAGGTCCTGCCCCATGGAGCTCCAGCAACCATTCTTTTGCACGCTTGTGGAGGAAACTTCACTTAAGTTTCTGTCTTTTATGATTGCCGTTTGAATTTCATCTGGAGAAAAGTTAAGTCTTACTCCTTGGATATAGGATTTTTAGTGGTACCAAACATGTGCGTTTTTGTACTATTATCTTACGTTAAGAGAATTCACTGGAAGTGAAAGGTTCAGTACTAAATATCGCTTTTTGGTGCCATGAGTAACACTGCATTTCATGCCAAGGTAAGAGACTGGCTGGGGTACCCCAGGGAGTGTTCTGGGACCCTCGCTTATTCGTCACGGCTTTTTGAGGTCTTGTAGGCCGTGGCTGAGTTACCGGCAGCACAAGAGCACTGGTCTGGTTCCCGGTCTTGAAGTTAAAGACCGGACCTTGTCAAATGTCCTGGACAGGCATTTGCTTTGTTACAATTTAAGTTATTTGTTTTGCAAATTATTTTTGTATATTCAATTTTTTTCATAAAAAAAATATAACCTTACTGTTTGTCCTTTTTTTAAACCACGAATTGAGCACTTACTGTTTAATATACTAAGATCCCAAACAAGTAATTAATTAAATTAGTTCTTTATTTTTAAGTTTACTGAATTCTATCTTCAAGGAAGTGTCCCATCAAGGGAAGTTTATTGATGCTGGTGAGGGGCTCTTGATCTAGGGAATTTGATGTGCTCCAGTTCCCTGAATTAAGCCTGACTACGTTTTAATCCCTCCCACTACAGGTGCTGTATAATTACGGGTTTAGCGCTCCCCTATGATTATAATCTAGGGAAGTGTCGATGCCGGTTAATTAAGGCCTCGTGACGCAAAGGTACTGGAGATTTCTTCATTTCCTTAAATCAAAGATTATCTCCCATTTCCCAGGCGCTGTAATACCTTCATACGGTTTAACGCCCGTACAAACGAGAAAAAGACTTAAGAACTGCCTCTTGAGGTCAATGACCCCAGAGTTTTTTTTTTTTTAGCATTCCTTGCGAACGTCTTAACCCTCAAGGGAGGTTCTTTGAAGCTAGTTGAGGGACTCTTGATCTAGTGAAGGTCTCTTGATCAAAGGAATTGGATCTGCTCCAGTTCCCTGAATGCCTTCCATTTTCCCCCTCCCCAGGTGCTGTATAATCCCTGTGGTTTAAGCACTCGCAAAAACTGTCCTGTCTACCAGTTTTACTTACGTCATCGGTGCTCTAACGCCCTTTATCTTCCCTCGCTGACGGCCCCACCTTTGACACAGACTTATTACACCAACTTTGATTATACTTCCGATCAAGCATATTACACCTTTATGCACATCCTACCCTGCAGCGCTGGATGACCCTTACGGGTTTAGCGCTTGGCTATAATTGCGAACTGAGTAAAGATAAACTAAATGCCAAACTGGCTCGTTCTGTATTCTTCCAACGAAGTGTACGAGTGTACATTATCAAGTTACCACGGATTATTTAAGAGACTTAATACTTAGTTTTGATTGTAATGATTTGGCAGAGGGATTACACAGCTCCCTTCAAGAGGTGCAGTAAAGAGCTCTAGAGCAAGGGGAAATGGAGCTCCCTTCGGATCAAACCTGATTACTTCTCATTCCCCAAGTGCTGTATAACCCTCTACGGGTTTAGTGCTTTTCCGTGAATAAAATAGTTATTTAATTAGCACTGCAAGTCTTTCCTATATCCTTTAAATCTGAATTTATCTAACATATCGATGGGCTAATTTTTAGTAAAGTATTTATACAGATGCCATAATTTAATACCCCTCAAGGGAGGTTCTTTCATGCTGGTGAGGGGCTCTTGGTCTAGGGCCTAGGTGCTGTATAACCCTTGTGGTTTAGCGCTTCTATTTGATTATAATAATAATAATAGGGCCTAGGTCGGGGAACCGGGTAAATTACCCCAAATGGGGTAAAAATGAAAATCTCGGGGGTAATGAAGGTATAATGTTTGTCAAGAAACACTCTCAAGGAAGGTTCCATGACGTTGGTGAGGGGCTCTTGATTTAGGGAATTGATCTGTGCTCCAGTTCCCTGAATTAAGACTGCATACCTTCCACCCCTCACCAGCGCTGTATAATCCTACGGGTTTAGCACTTCCCGCTTGATTATAATAGGAAAAGTGTTTGTACATGAATGGCAGACAATACCGACGGGATGAAAATTAGACACACCCACAGCTGGAGCTTTTGGTCATCTGACCGAGGACTTCCGCTGGCTTACTGGTCCACCTCTTCAAAAATCATGGCTATGATTATAGCCATTAATTATTGGTAAGGTAACGAAGGCTCAATAAACATATAAATAAAACTGCACAAATTTAAGAGGCAAATTATGAGTTATATTTTTTCAAACGAATAATTTTTAGTTTCTTAATAAAATTAAAAATCTAATTTGTAGGGAGCATTTCTTAAGTTGGGAATTAGCTGTACACAAATTTGTTTTGGGATAATACCCAAAAGAAGTTCGCCGACCCCATACAAGCGCTGTCCTACGGGTTTGGCGCTCCCCATAATAATATTTAACACACTTCATAGTCTTCCCTTACCCCTCATTTTTTACGCCCTTTAAACGGTAAACATTCGGACGTAAACACTTGATAAGCTATTACGATTCGTCACCCACCAATGTTTTATAACACAAGACAGGAGAAACACTGCAACATGTCCTACTTAAGCTCAAACCTCAAAATAAAATATTTGTCTAAACCATTTTCAATGTTATCCAAGGAATAAGCTTTGATAAACCTGGTATCTTGTGTGCAAGTCCCACACAATTCCAACCCATCTCACTCCTGTATTTATCTAACTTATATTTGAAGCTATCTAAGGTAGACTGTTCCACTCGTCTTATCCTTTCTAAATCTAAACTTATCTAATATGAATCCATTATTTCGACTTTTCTTAAAGGGATATCTCCTTTATTTATGCTCGTCTGCCACTTGTAAACTTCAATCATATCTCCTATCATTCTTCAATCATGTTTCTATTTGATTATAATAATAATCTTCAATCATGTCTCCTCTCTTTCTTCAATCATGTCTCCTCTCATTCTTCAATCATGTCTCCTCTCTTTCTTCAATCATGTCTCCTCTCATTCTTCAATCATGTCTCCTCTCATTCTTCAATCATGTCTCCTCTCATTCTTCAATCATGTCTCCTCTCATTCTTCAATCATGTCTCCTCTCATTCTTCAATCATGTCTCCTCTCATTCTTCAATCATATCTCCTCTCATTCTTCAATCATATCTCCTCTCATTCTTCAATCATGTCTCCTCTCATTCTTCAATCATGTCTCCTCTCATTCTTCAATCATGTCTCCTCTCATTCTTCAATCATGTCTCCTCTCATTCTTCAATCATGTCTCCTCTCATTCTTCAATCATGTCTCCTCTCATTCTTCAATCATGTCTCCTCTCATTCTTCAATCATTGTCTACTCTCATTCTTCAATCATACTCCTCATTTTCAATCATATCTCCTCTCATTCTTCAATCATGTCTCCTCTCATTCTTCAATCATGTCTCCTCCATTCTTAATCAGTCTCCTCTCATTCTTCAATCATGTCTCCTCTATTTTCAATCATGTCTCCTCTCATTCTTAATCTGTCTCTCTATTCTTCAACATTCTCTCTCATTCTTCAATCATATCTCCTCCATTCTTAATCATATCTCCTCTCATTTTTCAATCATATCTCCTCTCATTCTTCAATCATATCTCCTCTCATTCTTCAATCATATCTCCTCTCATTCTTCAATCATGTCTCCTCTCATTCTTCAATCATTCTCTCTCATCATATGTCTCCTCTCATTCTTCAATCATGTCTCCTCTCATTCTTCAATCATATCTCCTCTCATTCTTCAATCATATCTCCTCTCATTCTTCAATCATATCTCCTCTCATTCTTCAATCATATCTCCTCTCATTCTTCAATCATGTCTCCTCTCATTCTTCAATCATGTCTCCTCTCATTCTTCAATCATGTCTCCTCTCATTCTTCAATCATGTCTCCTCTCATTCTTCAATCATGTCTCCTCTCATTCTTCAATCATGTCTCCTCTCATTCTTCGTCTTGCAAGACGACACCAGCTTATCTAAATTCCCCTAAAGTTCGGTGGCATCTTCATCTGAATCAAGTCAGCGAATTTGATCATGTCACTTGTTATTCCCGTGTCAAGGTCATTAACAACGGTCCATTATTCTGTAATAACACGACCAGAACGAACCGTGTATTCTAATGTCTTAACAAGTTTTAGTATATCACTGTTACCACCAAAGTCCTTTTCGCATGTGGCATGATTCAGTATATTGTCTTGAAACCGCGATTACGAGTTAAATTTGTCCACATTGAAATGACTCGCATTTCATTCATATATGAAACAAAAAGCTTCTTGGCTCTCTCTTCAGACCTGGTCTGCCTCTTTTCGTAAGTACTGTGTACTACATGGAGATTACCTGGAGAGGGTTTAGGGGGTCAACGCCCCCGCGACTCGGTCTGAGACCAGGCCTCGTGGTGGATCAGGGTCTGATCAACCAGGCTGTTACTGCTGGCCGCACGCAAACTGACGTACGAACCACAGCCTGGCTGGTCAGGTACTGACTTTAGGTACCTGTCCAGTGCCTTCTTGAAGACAGCCAGGGGTCTATTGGTAATCCCCCTTATGTATGCTGGGAGACAGTTGCCATATATTTCCCTCATCTAGGTCGTTGAAGGTAGACTGAAAAAAAAAATGTTGCTTGGTAATAGCTGAATGCAAATAGAACAAACTTTCTTCGATATCAGTTTATCTTTTTATCTCTCTTTCCTTCCTCCGAGGTCATCGTTTCTCTCTCTTCCTCTTGTACGTAAATAAAAAAAAATAGTTTCTCTTCCCTTCTTTTGATATCGTTTCTCTCCCACTGGTATATTTATTTCCTTCCGTATGATTTTCTCTACATTTCTTCGAAGATTATTTGTTCCACAACATTGCTTGCTAACACTGCCAACTAAACCACTGCCTGTTGTTTATTCTCCCTTATGGTAGGCTCTTACCTGTCGCTCCCCTCCATTACTACCTAAGGCATTCCATAATTGCTTGGACAGTTATAAAGTCGTATCATATTCCAGCTTGTCTGATGCTCTCCTGGACGGAAATACATTTAAATAACATTTTAAACTACTTTTTAAAAAAATGAGATTTTTTTTGTTGAACTGTTATATATAATTTGATCAAATAATTTGTTAATGGCTGGCTAGACCTCCACAGGATGGAGGCCTGGTCACAGACCGGGCCGCGGGGTCGTTGACCCCCGGAACTCTCTCCAGGTAAATGGAAGGAAAAAAAAGAGGAGGCAAAAAGAAAGGAAGAGAAAGGTGAAGAAAAATACAAGAAACGCACCCTTAGGTTATTGACTCAGGATAACAGAGTATGGCAAACTACTGGGATGCGATCCACTGATAACTAGCGCCTGGGTGCCTATTCTAGGTCAACAAGGGATCTGGATACCCGGGAATCGAACCAGGGTATTTTAGGTTATAAGAAGAACACTACACCACAGAACTAATGGAGCCGTATGAGGTACTAAACAGAACTGCCTCACATGGCTGTCTCCTCTGTTCGAGAAAACATTGTCTCTGAACTCTGGCTGTCCATCACGGGATTGCTAGAGTGCAGAAGTATTTCGTGTGTTGACACAGCAGCATTTGTCGTTCACCGAGAGCTACAGACAGCTTACAGAAACACAGACTTGCAATATGTGCACACAGAAATACGAACATTTCGTCCATCAGAGATAGGGTATTACGCAAGACTAACGTTTTATTATTATATACAACAGTTTGCATGATTTTAACTTGTTTTTTTTTATAGAATTGCAGGTGTTCGTAAATAGATATGTGAATTGATAAACGCGGATGCACATATATGTATGTATGTATACGTATGTATATATACATATTGTATGTATACATACATATTTTCTTCTACCATCCCCTATATTCTATGTGAGCTTTATTTATAAACAAAATACATTAACAAACATACAATGGGAAGGAGAACAACACGAAAAACATTTCAGAGCCTACATCTCAAATATGTCATCTAGCTCCCCGGCGGTGAGCCGCGTGCCCAGAATGCTGCAGGCATTTTCCCTCTGGATTACAACACTGAGTCTCTGAAAGAAGAAACTGGCCACTCTTGGGTTCTTGGTTTCTGTGATGAGTTTTTCACCTAACTCTTTCAGGAATTTTAGAGCCAGCTTTCCCCATGCTCCAAGGGTCTTCGACTATACTGGGACGAAATTAGAGCAAAGGTGGCAGCCCTCTGAATTTGTTGATCTTCTGGGTCTCCTTGAAACTAGCGGCACTACCCCCTTCAGCTTCAGAGTGTAGCAAGTAGGTGCCAGGCAAAGTTGAGGTACAGGTGTAGTCCCATGTAATCTGCTTACCATCCTTCCAGGGTAGCATGGCGACTCCATCTGGACTCTTTTGACTTCCGTCAGACCTCAATACTTGAGGTTCACGTTCTTCCGGGCAACGGGCTGTGGCGAGACTTCTCTTGATGATGTCGTTGACCTCCTCATGTCTAGCATACATCCCTTCTGATGTTTGACAGACGAGACCATGTAGTCCAAACTGATCAGCAGACGCCCTGCTTCAAATGCATCTATGTTTTGTGTGTATGGGGAGGCTAGGCAAAGAGCTACACCAATCCGAATAGCCTGTGGGTCGAGTCGAGTGCCCAAAGAGGAATTGGGAACATCTAAAGGAAATCTCCTGAATGTATTGCCTTTACCGCTAAGAGACGACCTTTGTCATTTCCTGAAGCGTTGTTGAGAATTGTGTTAGCGATTTTTTTCATGACTGGTTTGTTCCAGTGGGACTGTTTGTGCTCTTTAGGAGGAGCTGGTCTGCTTGGAGAGTCTGAAAGGCTGTCCCACTACGTGGCTGCTTCGATGAACTTGAAGCCATACACGAGGACAGAAATCCAGGTAATGCTATCTGCATTGCCTTGCACCCTATACCTCCACTTGCTCTGGAAGAGTTACTTGATCCCATTGGTGATTTTCCAGTGACAGATTCAGTGCCTTACTAAAGACAGATCTCAGGAGTGCGTCGTATTCACTGAGTGTGGGTTGTCGACAGGGTGCACACCTAAGAAGTCAGCTAGTCTTGGCAGAGTTAAATACCTTATGAGGAGATACAGGGTGTCATGGGCACCCAGATCACTTATTCTCTCCTCCATTCTCTGCAGGTCATTCAGTTTGTCCTTGAGGACTGTATCGATGGCCTGATGACCCAGCGATGCTCCCAATAGGATGCTCTTGGATGGGGTGGTGTGGTAGTTGAGGCTTCAGGAAGGATTGTTCGCACAACTGTAATTGTTTCCTGGTTAGTTGTAAGAGTATCTTGCACCAGCCAGAGTGCCATCATCCAGGTACTGATATTGAGCTAGCTGCGCAAGCTGGAAGTTAGAAGTTAGTTCTCTTACCGCCATGCAGAAGAGAAACGGAGCGAGTGGGTTGCCCTGCTTAACACCTTCTGATAAGCTGATTTCATACTAGCCAAATAAAAGACTTGACGATTTGCTGTAGTCAGCTGAAATAAAGGAAAAAAGACTGGGGAACTGCTCTCAAACGGCTGCTAAGACCACATCTCTTTTCACCATATTTAAAAGCATTCCTAAAGTCTAATTTTACTACAGCCTTATCTTATGGTAAGTCCCTGTTGTAGGCCCTTGCTGAATGAGCTGCCGCTTCACTGAAAAATTATTTACAAACATTTTCTCAGTCCACAGCAGGATTCGAACCTGCAAACTCGGCAACAAAGTATACAGTACTTTATCCACAACTCCAGACCCCAGAAAAGTATGGGCGCCTAGCCGAAGATAGACGGTTATTCCCACACCCCGGAGCACCAGGCGTGTACAAAGTTGTTTCAATAAACCTGGCCACATGCAGTGTACTAAGAAAGAGATTTTGTGGCGTTGTGGATAAAATTCTGTGTACTCTGATGCCGAGTTTGCAGATTTGAATCCTGATGTGGACTGAGAGATAATGTTTGTTAATAATTTATCCTGTTTGCGAATTGTTAAGCATTTCAAAATCTCTTTTGATGAAATAACTTTCTTTAAGGCTGGTGTGCCGAATATGTAAACCTTACGATTTTGGCTTAATTAGCAATGCTCTTCTTGCCGAATAAGGCAATAATTTAGCAAAAATCATTCTGAATCTAACGAAAAAAATATATTTCATTGTGTTTGTTTATTATTAAATTAATGTTAATTATTAAATTACTGTTTATCATTAAATTATTTTGTTTGATTAGGCTAAATTAAATTGCGCTTTTTATAGTAAGATTAAGTAAGTCTACTAAGGTTTTTTTGGAACAAAATTGTTAATTTTTACATTAACATAAATGAAAAATATATATGTTTAAACGTATAAGAAAAAATTTTAGAAAGGACTTAATTTTAAATGAGTTCTTGCTAATTGACCAGTTTTACCTATTCGGCACGAAATATATATATATATATATATATATATTTCTTTCAACACGTCGGTCGTTTCCCACCGAAGCGGGGTGGCCGAAAAGGGAAAACGAAAGTTTCTCCTTTTACATTTAGTAATATATACAGGATATATATATATATATATATAAATATATATATATATATATATATATATATATATATATATATATATATATATATATATATATATATTGTCGTGCCGATTAGGTAAAACTTGCGATCTTGGCTTAAATAGCAACGCTCACCTTGCCATATAAGACAAGTGAAAATTTGTGTATGCAATAATTTCGCCAAAATCATTCTGAACATAACGAAAAAATATATTTCATTGTGTTTGTTTATTATTAAATTAATGTTAACGTATCTAAAATATATTTAGTTGGGTTAGGCTAAATTAAATTGCGCTTGTTGTAATAAGGTTAGGTAGGTTTTCAAAGTTTCTCTTGGTACAAAATTATAAATTCTTACATTAATATAAATGAAAAAATATATCTTTAAACGTATAAGAGAAAATTTTAGAAAGGACTTAATTTTAGATGAGTTCTTGCTAATTGACCAGTTTTACCTAATCGGCACGACATATATATATATATATATATATATATATATATATATATATATATATATATATATATATATATATATATACATAAAATAAGAAAATTAAAAGTGAATATACTAAAGATAAGGTGATGAAGATAACAAAAAATTAGATAATGGAAGATTAGATATCAGATTGGAGGTAGAGAGTATGGAGGAGGTGAATGTGTTCAGATATCTGGGAGTGGATGTGTCAGCAGATGGGTATGTGAAGGATGAGGTGAATCATAGAATTAACGAGGGAAAAAAAGGTGAGTGTTGCACTGAGGAGCTTGTGGAGACAGAGAACTTTATCCATGAAACCAAAGAGAGGAATGTATGAGAGTATAGTTATACCAACACTCTTGTATGGGTGTGAGGCATGGGTTGTGAATGTTGCAACAAGGAGAAGGCTGGAGGCAGTGGAGATGTCATGTCTGAGGCCAATGTGTGGTGTGAATATAATGCAGAGAATCCGTAGTTTGGAAATTAAGAGGAGTTGTGGGATTACCAAAACTATTATCCAGAGAGCTGAGGAGGGGTTATTGAGATGGTTTGGACATATAGAGAGGATGGGACAAAATAGAGCGACTTCGAGAGTGTGTAACTCTGTAGTGGAGGGAAGGCGGGGTAGGGGTCGGCCTAGAAAAGGTTGGAGGGAGGGGGTAAAGGAGGTTTTGTGTGCGAGGGGCTTGGACTTCCAGCAAGCGTGCGTGAGCGTGTTAGATAGGAGCGAATGGAGACAAATGGTTTTTGGACTTGACGTGCTGTTGGAGTGTAGGCAAGGTAACATTTATGAAGGGATTCAGGGAAACCGGCAGGCCGGACTTGATTCATGAAGATGGGAAGTACAGTGCCTGCACTCTGAAGGAGGGGTGTTAATGTTGCAGTTTTGTAGCTGTAGTGATGGAGTGAATGATGAAAGTTTTTCTTTGTCAGGCCACCCTGCCTTGGTGGCCACCCTGCCTTGGTGGCCACCCTGCCTTGGTGGCCACCCTGCCTTGGTGGCCACCCTGCCTTGGTGGGAAATGGCCGATGTGTTAATAATAAAATAAAATATATATACATGCACACCAATGTAAGATAGACTAGATGTGATGACTTGAGCACACACAAATGTGCACACGCACACACACACAACTGCAACCACAAATGGGTGAGTACACCCCACACACACCACACACAAACCTCAAACACATCCCACACATATCCCACATACACCCCACATACACACACACTCACGCATATACAACAGGCCTGGTGTCTAATCGACATGTGCCTAGGCCAAAATGGTATCTAACTAACTGAGTTATGATAAAGCTCATGGAGTAGGGAGAATGACCTAGTAGCGACCAGTGAAGAGACGGGGGCAGGAGCTGTGAATCGACCCCTGCAACCACAATTACGTGAGTACACACATACACACACATACACATACAAACACACACACACAGAAGAGTGGTGGAATACCTAGAAAGGAATGGGCTCATACATAACGACCAGCACGTCTTTAGGGAAGGGAAATCCTGAATCAAAACCTATTGGAGTTCTACAACAAGGTGACAGAAATAAGACAAGAGAGAGAGAGGGATGGGTAGACTGCATCTTCCTGGACTGTAAGAAGGCTTTCGTCACTGTACCACACAAGAGACTGGTTGAAAAGCTAGAGGAGCAGGCAGGAATAGCAGGGAAAGTACTGGAATGGATCAGGGAATACCTGACAGGAAGGAAATAACGTGTGTTGGTACGAGACGAGATTCCACAAGGGTCAGTCTTAGGTCCAGTGTTGTTTCTTGTATATGTGAATGTCATGAAGGAAGGGATGGACTCAGAAGTGTCCCTGGTCGCAGACGATGTGAAGATAATGAGGAGAATACAATCGGACGAGGATCAGGTAAGCCTACAAAGGGATCTGGACAGGCTGCAAGCCTGGTCCGACAAATGGCTCCTGGAGTTTAACCCCAGCAAGTGCAAAGTTATGAAGTTTGGGGAAGGACAAAGAAGACCGCAGACGGAGTGCGGCCTAAGAGGTCAAAGACTGCAAAATTCACTCAAGGAAAAGGATCCTAAGGTGAGCATCATACCGAGCACATAACGACATTTACAATGCTGTGATGAATTGACAAGGTGGGTAAGGGCAGAATGTTTCAGAGATGTGACACAGCAACAAAGGGTCACAACTGATAGTTGAAAGCTCAGAGGAGTCACAAGGATGTTAGTAAGTACTTCTTCAGTCATAGGATTGTCAGGAAGTGGAACAGACTGGAGAGTGATGCAATGGAGGCAGGATCCATACATAGCTTTAAGAAGAGGTATGATAAAACTAATGGAGCAGGGAGAGAGTGAACCTAGTAGCGACCAGTGAAGAGGCGGGGCCAGGAACTAGTACACACACACACACATTTGTATATAACCTTCAAAATACGGAGAAGTAACAGGATGGACAGAGACAGACTATTCGAAAGACAGGAAGCATACCAGACGCCATAGCTGGACGTCAGGAAATATTTTTTCCATAATAATAATAATATTTATTTCTACAAGTACATGTACAAGGTATACAGACCTAGCTGACATCAGTGACATACTACTATGCAGAAAGCTCCTTTTTATGCAAAGCTTTTCGGGCAAATTAGATCAATTGGGTCCCAGGATGCGACCCACACCAGTCGACTAACACCCAGATATCTATTTTACTGCTAGGCGAATGTTTCCACCCGTACCGGGATCGAACCACGGACCTCAGTGTGTGAGCTGAGTGCACTAGCAATCCAGCTACGGGAAGCTCGATTGTGGAACGTGGAACGACCTGAATAATAAAATGATAGAGGCAGGATGCATACATAGCTTTTAGAAGAGGCACGATAAGGCTCTCGAAGCCAGGAGACAACGAATAAAATAGCAGGTAGAGAAGAGGCGGGGCCAGGAGCTGAGATCTCATCCCCTGCAACCGCATATGGGTGAGTACACACAAGGTGTACATGTATTTCTCCAGTATAAGAACATAAGAAAGAAGGAACACTGCAGCAGGCCTACTGGCCCATGCAAGGCAGGTCTAAGTCTCCTACCGGCTTAAGCCAATGCCCCAACCTAGTATGTGACACTTCATCACAAATAACAGCACGTCAACACACCTCATTCTCCTCTCTTTTGTATAATGATTTTGCAAGGGCACAACAATTAGTGTTGTGTGTTATGCTGAAGGCTTCATTACGGTTTTAAGAGAGCGGACGTGACAACCTGCACGACCACTGTGTAGCTAGTCTCCCTACACTCCTCACTCCCTCATTCCACGCCCTGTAACCCCCATCCCACGCCCTGTAACCCCTCATCCCAAACCATTCCTTTCCTGCGATGATACCATCGCCTCTACCGTCTCTTAATCTTCCCTCCCCCAAAGCCACCGTCACCCCTCTAACGGTTGCTTCTCCACAGCTATCCTTAAGTAAATTTATTTAAGAACATAAGAACATAAGAAAGAAGGAACACTGCAGCAGGCCTACTGGCCCATATTTACTCACAGGTACACGTAAATACAATTATCATACATAGTGTAAATTACCTAGGATAACCCTTCCCTCTCCCTTATAACAACAACATCGACAACAATAATAATATTTATTTATACAAAGTACAAAATAAAAACAATACAGACCAAGTTGATAATACTGGCATATTATATAGAAAGTCTCTGGTTATGCAGAGCATTTCGGGGCAGCTTAAGTTAATCTTGTCCCTCAGGATGCTACCCACAACACTCCGATAAGCACCCAGGTACCTACTTACTGTTAGGTGAACAGGGACAGCAGGTGTAAGGAAATGTACCTAAAGTTTCGCCTGCGCCGGGGATCGATCCGAAGCCCTCAGTGTGTGAGCCATGGACGCTGCCAACACTTATATGTATTTTGAATACATGGTTTTTGTATCTCGTGATATTTAACCTGGTGTTATCTTACACAATATAATTGCAGAAATTGTCTCTATTTTCCCTTTGTTATGTCTCAACAATGTATTCTTGGGGGCCTCTAAACCCATAAGGGTCATACAGCGCTTTGGGAAAACGGAAGGCAATCAGGTTCGATCAAAATATGGGGTAAGTGGGGTTCAGTTCCTAAATCAAGAGCCCTCTGCGGTACTAGGTGAGTACACACACAGCGCATATATATATATATATATATATATATATATATATATATATATATATATATATATATATATATACCATGCGTGTCAAGAGGCGACTAAAATGCTGGGAGCAAGGGCTAGTAACTCCTTCTCCTGTATATATTACTAAATATAAAATGGGAAACTTTCGTTTTTCATTTTGGGCCACCCCACTTCGGTGGGAAGCGCCGACGTGTTGAAAAAAAAAATATATATATGTATATATATATGTAACTAATTCTTTATTTCTATTCTACATTCTGAAGCTCAATGAAAAAATACGTATAATAACGTTTGTAAATTTACAGGAAGTGTTAAGAAGTGGACGTTAAGGACCACGTAAATGAATTAACGTTGTAAAATATGGGTAGGTTTAGTTCTTTTCCTTATTTTTATAATAATCCCGTCGCAAGGCAACGATTCCAAGAAGGATAACATTCAAATTTGCGTTTTCTGTTTTTCCTGGACCACTTCCTTGCCGGACGTATGAGTAGGTTACCTGTTGACTCTTCCCGGGGTCACCGCGGCCCGGTCCCAGACCAGGTCTCCTGGTTGCTGGCCTGATTCACCAGGCTGTTATCTTTCGATACAAAGAAACGTACGTTTACAAATGTGTACATCTCAGCCTATATATAAGGAGAAGTGTGAATATCTCAGTGTGTATACACAAAAGCTCTTGCTTCACAAGGTGAGGGGTCCGAGTTCGATTCCCGGGGAAGGGATAGAAACATTGGACGTGTTTCCTTACACCGGTTGTCCTCGTTCAACCATTAGTAAAATGGGTACCTGGGTGTTAGTCAACTGGTGTGGGTCGCATCCTGGGACAAAACTGACCTAATTTGTCCGAAATGCTCTGCATAACAACCGGCTTTCTATATAGTAGTATGTCACTAATGTCAGCTAGGACTGTATACCTTGTACATGTACTTGTAGTAAATAAATATATTATTATTATTATTATTATTATTATTATTATTATTATATTCTGTGTGGGAAGAGGTTGTAAAGCCGACAAACCGGTTCAGGAAAAGAGCTAAAAGGTACCTAATTAATGAAGCTACAGAAAGGGAGGAGAGTGATTTTTTTTGTATATCTAACATTCATGTACCTATTATTGTAAACTGATCCTCTCTTTAATGTTAATGTAAATAACTCAGTTTACCTTATTCCTAATATATCTTCTTTTATTATAACTGATTTTCACACAGTTGAGTTACTAAGCTGTTTCAACGTTTAAGGTTTAAATAATAAGATATTACAAGGACCCCAATCGAAATAAATCACTGACTTTTTTGGTGATTATCCTAGGTAATTTACACTATGTATAATAATTGTACTTATGTGTACCTGTGCCTAAATAAATTTACTTACTTAAGTTGATTCAGAGATACTGTGACTGAATGAAACTCTTTATTGAGTCAACGAATAGCTGGGAGACCAAGATTTTGTAAGTGTATATAGTATATGATAAGCTTTGACATGTGTCGTCGTAGGAGCAGGTGACTAGGAGACGAAAGTGCGGACCTGACTGGTATCAGCGCAGGAGAGCGGCGCGTGCTGGGGAACACGTGAGCCATTACCCAGAACCAAGGAAGTTTCTAGTTGGGACCCTTGACTCTTAATGTTCAGTGTACACCTCCCTCCTGACCCAACACCTTACGGTCTCTGTTAACCTGCTCTTCCACCTCACGTCTCCTAGTCACAACTAATCACACACACACGATTCATACATAGCTTTAAGAAAAGGTATGATAAAGCTCTTGGAGCAAGGAGAGAGTGGACCTAGTAGCGACTAGCGAAGAGGCGGAGCCAGGAGCTGTGAATCAATCCCTGCAACCACAAATATGTGAATACATACAGCGTCCCCTCACAATCAGATCAACTGGATTAGCACTTAGGAAATACAATGGTGCATTAAAACAAATGTCAGTAAGTCAAAAGTTACGTATTTCCACTACAACAAGCGAACCACACCTGTCGAACTGTGATTCACTACAACTCGTATCCCTGTTCCACACTCCACCAACACCGCCGTACTCAGTCACCCTTGACTCCAAACCAGGCTCAGCACACGTTGATCAAAGCCAATCGAGTGATGGCAGACGACGCCCTCAGCCAGTTGAACACCCTCAAAAAGCTGCTCGCTAGCTAGCTTCTCTCTCTCTCTCTCTCTCTCTCTCTCTCTCTCTCTCTCTCTCTCTCTCTCTCACATATCCACCAAACTTCACCTCTACACCATGCTCATAAATCCCTTAATTACCTACACACCTCTCGCTCCCCGATTCGGGTCCAATGCCTTGAAGCTGCAATGAATCCAGAACATGGCCTTGCGTTGGGTGCTACATGAGAGGTGACAGGACTTCGCCACGAATGAATCTCTCCACATCAGGACTGGCATCCTGGCTCTTAATGTCTTCTGGAAAAAAGTCAGTGATAAGCAATTGGAGAGACTTGAGACACACCATGAGAGCTGGACTACCTTCCAAGACAAGACCGTCAGACGCCTTTACAACCGTCTCAACTTGTTGCAATCTCTCAGCGCCCTGCTCCTATCCCTCTCTACCATTATCTTTCTAATCTAGCCCGTTAGAAACGTCTTTTTGGTTTTATCATAACTACTTTCCTAACCTAATCTTACGCCACACCATTTCCCGCTACAGCCACGTAATAGTCGTATTTCCGGTGTACTGTGACAAACGAAGAGCCTTGCGTATGTCGTCCTTAGTGTTCACCATACTCTGTTGGTCCCTAACCCCGCGCCCGACATGTCATGAATTACTGAGTACTGCTGAGAGCAACAACACTGCCACACAATGCTTCATTACTTGGTCTAGTATACTGTATTTTCTATAGACTTGATAGAGACTGATCTCCAAATGAAAGGTTGTCTCAGTAAGGGCATCAATTATGCCATAGTGTCATTATATCAGCAGTGTTTAGCCGGGCTTAGTAATAGGCCTTAATTACCCTTCTCCAGTCGACATACGCCTTACATGGTGAACAAAAATAAAAGTCCACCACCATGCCCAACACACACTATCGAGTCAAGTTCTACCAATTCCATTTACACTGGGTTATTATGCCTGCATATTATAGGAAGTCTTACCTAAGACTCCTTAACTAAGGATAAATCAGTGTTTATGTTGATTTATTGAGTAGGGAAATTCAGACACGAGTCGTTATCGCATGACCCGTTCAGTAAAGATGTCCCTATTGCCGGGGGCGCAGCAAGATAACTAAATAAACTAGCGAAGGTGAGTGAAATGACACACAACACACAACTTGCAGGAGAAGGTGTTACTGGGACAAAGTATCGGTCTGAGTATATTTTCTCAGACTGCTTCCTGACTATGACTCTATATTTTCTCAGACTGCTTCCTGACTACGACTCTATGTTTTCTCAGAGTAGAGCTTCATCACAGCACGAAATACAGTCCCAATGAAAGCTTGTTCTACAGCTTGTGTCTTTATGTTGAAACACGTGAAGATGGGGTGGCTGTCGGCCTCTGGGTGGCCACGGCAGCAGAGACCACCGTCCTACCAGCGGTGTTGGACTCATTGATCTGAGCGGAAATCAGGTCAGTTTCCGGGCAGACTTATCCTAATGAAGTTCGTGTTATTATTTTATGATTTTTTCCCCCCACTTTTTGTTTTCTTGGAATCCTCTAATACTTCATTGCAGTATTGATATTAAGTGTAAAATTTATAATTATTAGACATAGAGGTGGTCATAGACTAGGGCGTTCAGTTAAGTGAGCAATAAACTTGTGCATGCATGGTATGCAATTACGACAAGATAAAGACTTAGAAACATGTGCAACATCTGCGTATCTTTATAGACGTTTCGAAACCAGTGGCATTGTCAGTACAATACAAGGACATAATGTGAAGACTTGTAGAATTATATACAGTGGTAGAGGTAGAGTGGTTTGGTGTTTTTTTGGATATTGCTATGAGCCAGGTATGTGGGAGTTTGAGAAGCGAAGTCTTGTGATATACTCCCCTCTAAACGCATATACATTCAGGAAAAAAAACATGGACTGGCGCACTCATGCGCACTAAGGGCGCATATTCCTCGCAAAGTTTTATAGGGAATAGATTTTTTTTTAATGTTTTAAGAAGGCCAGTTTGTTGTGCAGCGTCGGTGCTATTAGGAAAACTCATGTTTTACGAAAATTTTAATTAAAAGTTGGGTTAAAATTTAATGTGCTGACGTAAAGCAGAGTTGAATTTCAAAGCGATTATAATTATTAATCCCGAGTTTCTCGCACAAGATTCAAATGTCGGAGGACCAAAAAAAAAATCGCAGTTCTCATTTTTTTTTAGAGGAACATTCTCTTATTTATTGGCGTTAAAATTAAAAAAAAAAAAGATCATGAAATCTCAAACATACTGAGGTGTTTTATTAACTTGAATATTCTAAAATTAATTCTTGTTTTGTCTTGTGATCTGCGATTTAAAGTTTGTTGAAACAAAGGATTAGAATAAAAAAATTATCTTTAATTACATTTGCTGAGGATATAGCTTACTTGTTCAAGAATGGTATACAATACCGACAAGATGAAAATTAGACACATGTGCAACATCTGGGTATCTTTATTGTAGACGTTTCGCCCTCCAGTGGCTTTATCAATACAGATTCTGGGACAAAACTTGAAGACAGTAGAACTATATACAAAAGATGAGGTAATCAGTCCCTCGGGCTTGGAGTTGGTGTGTTCAACACCGTAGAATCTGTATTGATAAAGCCACTGGAGGGCGAAACGTCTAACATGTGTCTAATTTTCATGTAGGTTACTTATCATTATGAGAGAGAGAGAGAGAGAGAGAGAGAGAGAGAGAGAGAGAGAGAGAGAGAGAGAGAGAGAGAGAGAGAGAGGAGAGAGAAGGAGAGAGAGAGAGAGAGAGAGAGAGAGAGAGGAGAGAGAGAGAGAGAGAAGGAAAGAGAGAGAGAGAGAGAGAGAGAGAGAGAGAGAGAGAGAGAGAGAGAGAGAGAGAGAGAGAGAGAGAGAGCACAGTGATGCGAAAATATGCGTTTAATGGTCACTGAATTCCACGAACGTTGTAATAATGTTGGTAGAATTACCCACAATATGTTAGGTAAAAGAACGCAAGTGCAACTAATGTGACATTTCACTGTGGCAACGTTTTGCTTGACAGAGCTCCTGGAGAGCGAAACGTTGCCATAAAAAATATCACATTAGTTGCACTTGTGACCTTTTACCTACACGAACGTTGATGACAGTTCATATAACTACTGGAGGAATGATACTGCATTAATAATAATAATAATAATAATAATAATAATAATAATAATAATAATAATAATAAAAATAATAATAATAATAATCAGGAGTACTGTACTGTATCCTCTGAATGAAACCGTCATAAAAGAATAACTAATAAAAAAAAATAACTAATTGCCATCTACTCTTCCCGATAACAAATTTTTGTTTTTTAATAAGATACAACAACGTTGAAAGTTTGAAGCCAGTCAAAAGAGACGTTCTCAAGTTATCTCGCGGTAACAGTGGAGGAAGGAACAAAAAGTAGAAGGAAATATACGGGAATTACGATTGATATCCCAAGGGATACCAGTCGAAATTCTCGGATACCAACTGTAATTGGTATCCCTTATGTATGCAAGGGTTCTAAAGGAATGTAAAGAGGAGCTTAGCAACCCGTTGGCTAATCTTTTCAACATATCACTGCAAACTAGCATGGTGCCAAATAAGTGGAAAATGGCAAATGTAATACCTATTTTCAAAGCAGGTGACAGGTCCTTAGCTTCGAACTATAGACCAATAAGCCTAACCTCCATAGTGGGAAAATTTATGGAATCAATAATTGCCGAGGCAATTCGCAGCCATCTTGAAAAGCATAAATTAATCAAAGAATCTCAGCACGGTTTTACAAAAGGGCGTTCCTGCCTTACAAATTTAATAACTTTTTTCACTAAGGTGTTTGAGGAGGTAGATCATGGTAATGAATATGATATTGTGTATATGGACTTCAGTAAGGCTTTTGATAGAGTCCCACATCAGAGACTATTGAGGAAAATTAAGGCACACGGAATAGGAGGAGAAATTTTTTCCTGGATAGAGGCATGGTTGACAAATAGGCAGCAGAGAGTTTGCATAAATGGGGAGAAATCAGAGTGGGGAAGTGTCACAAGCGGTGTTCCACAGGGGTCAGTATTGGGCCCCTTGTTGTTCACAATCTACATAAACGACATAGATGAGGGAATAAATAGCGACATAAGCAAGTTTGCCGATGACACCAAAATAGGCCGTCCAATTCATTCAAATGAGGACATTAGAGCACTCCAGGAAGATTTGAATAGACTGATGCAGTGGTCGGAGAAGTGGCAGATGCAGTTTAATATAGATAAATGCAAAGTTCTAAATATTGGACAGGACAATAACCATGCCACATATAAACTAAATAATGTAGATCTTAATACTACTGATTGCGAAAAGGATTTAGGAGTTCTGGTTAGCAGTAATCTAAAACCTAGACAGCAGTGCATAAGTGTTCGCAATAAAGCGAACAGAATCCTTGGCTTCATATCAAGAAGCATAAATAATAGGAGTCCTCAGGTTGTTCTTCAACTCTATATATCCTTGGTGAGGCCTTATCTAGATTATGCTGCACAGTTTTGGTCACCGTATTACAGAATGGATATAAATGCTCTGGAAAACGTACAAAGGAGGATGACTAAGTTGATTCCATGTATCAGAAATCTTCCCTATGAGGATAGACTGAGGGCCCTGAATCTGCACTCTTAGAAAGGCGTAGAATTAGGGGGATATGATTGAGGTGTATAAATGGAAAACAGGAATAAATAAAGGTGATGTAAATAGCGTGCTAAAAATATCTAGTATTGACAGGACTCGCAGCAATGGCTTTAAGTTGGATAAATTCAGATTCAGGAAGGATATAGGAAAGCATTGGTTTGGTAATAGAGTTGTCGATGAGTGGAACAAACTCCCGAGTACAGTTATAGAGGCTAAAACGTTGTGTAGTTTTAAAAATAGGCTGGATAAATATATGAGTGGGTGCGGGTGGGTGTGAGTTGGACCTGACTAGTTTGTGCTACTAGGTCAGATGCCGTGCTCCTTCCTTAAGCGAATGTAACCTGACCTGGATGGGTCAGGGCATTGGCATAAGTCGGTGGGAGATTTGGACCTGCCTCGCATGGGCCAGTAGGCCTGCTGCAGTGTTCCTTCTTTCTTATGTTCTTATGTACTTTTTCTTCTTTATTCCACCTGTTTCCGCACGATACCTCGAGAACGCCTCTTTTAACCGAGTTCAAACTTTCAACTCTGTTATATCTTGTTCAGAAAAAAGCTTTTTATTTTTTTTGTTATCGGGAGAGTAGATGCCACTTTGCTATTTTCTTATTAGTGAAAATAGTATGACGTTTTCCTTTATTAACGTAGAAATAACTTTCAGTACTCTGTATCCTACGTAGAAGAAGGCTCGAGCTGCAGCTCCTGGGCTTTTTCAGAGCGTTGACTTACAGCTGCTTGGTATCGGTTAGGTTAGGTAAGGTTTGTCAGGAAACAGGACAAGCGTTTCCTGACGCGGGTCTTAGTCATATGATGACCCACAGCTGGAGCTTTTGGTCATCTGACCGAGGCCTTCCGCTGGCTTTCCGGTCCACCCCTTTAAAAGATTATGGTTATGATTTTAAACATTATTGCGCTAGGTATCGTGTATGGGTTGAGGAGCAGGACGCTGGTGTTGTGTGGTGTGCAGGTTACGTGTCTGGGATCACGCAGCCACCGTAACTGACACGCGTGGCAGGCACGAGAACACGTGCACAGGTATGCCCGTACAGGCGCGCTCACAAACCTAAGCACACACAGGAATGTGTAGAGACGCAGCCACACAGACGTAAGACACACAGCTACCAGGGAAGAGGTTGGGCCAGGAGCTGTGATTCGATCCCTGCAAGCACAAATAGGTGAGTACAAATAAGTGAGTACACATACACGCACACACACCAGCGAAAAGACGGGGCCAGGAGCTGTGAATCGACCCTTGCAACCACAAATAGTACATACACACAGCAAGACTGGACCTAGTATTCATCTTGAGTAGTTCGGACATCGAGGATATCACGTACGAAAGGCCCCTTGGAGCTAGTGATCATGTGGTTCTGTGTTTTGATTACAGAGGAGAGGTTTGTTCCCAAGGGAAACAGAAATAATGGGAAGACCAGAACGAGTCCTTGGTTCACCCAAAAGTGCAAGGAGGAAAAAACTAAGTGTTCTAGAGAATGGAAAAAGTACAGAAGACAAAGGACCCAGAAAAATAAAGAGATTAGCCGAAGAGCCAGAAACGAATATGCACAGATAAAAAGGGAGGCTCAGCGACAATACGAAAATGACATAGCATTGAAAGTCAAGTCTGACCTGAAGCTGTTGTATAGCCACAATAGGAGGAAAACAACAGTCAAGGACCAGGTAATCAGGCTGAGGAAGGAAGGTGGGGAGTTCACACGAAACGACCAAGAGGTATGTGAGGAGCTCAACATGAGATTTAAAAAAGTATTTACAGTGGAGACAGGAAGGACTCCAGGAATTCAGAATAGGGAGGTATACCAACAAGTACTGGATGAAATACACAACTGAGGAGGAGGTGAAGCTGCTAAGTGAACTTGATACCTCAAAGGCGGTGGGACCAGACATCTCTCCGTGGGTCCTTAGAGAGGGAGCAGAGATGCTGTGTGTGCCACTAACAATAATCTTCAACACATTTATTGAAACTGGGCAACTACCTGATGTATGGAAGATGACAAATGTAGTCCCAATTTTTAAGAAAGGAGACAGACACGAGGCATTAAACTACAGACCTGTGTCACTGACGTGTACAGTATGCAAAATCATGGAGAAGATCATCAGGAAAGTGGTGGAGCACCTAGAATGACACAAGCTTATAAACGACAACCAGCACGGTTTCTGGATTCAAAAATCCTGTGTCACAAACCCACAAGTGTTTTATGACAAGGTAACGGAAGTAAGACACGAGAGAGAGGGGTGGATAGACTGCATTTTCTTGGACTGCAAGAAGGCCTTCGACACAGTTCCTCATAAGAGGTTAATTCAAAAGCTAGAGGATCAGACACGCATAACAGGAAAGGCACTGCAATGGATCAGAGAATATCTGACAGGGAGGCAACAACGAGTCGTGGTACGTGACAGTGGCGTCGTATGGGGGGAGGGGACGGGCTGCCCGGGTGACACCATAGAGCCTCTGAAGGTGGCACTAATGCACAAAACATTGCTGCACCAACATAAGAGAAGAATCCTTCGTTTCTATATAGCCTATTATATGAATACAGAATACAAATAGCCCTATGCGTATAGGGAAAATAATTGATTTTGATGATGTGATTGATGATTTTGCAGGATTGAAGGCAAGGAAATGTAAGATCAGATTCACTAAGATGTTACCTGTACTCAAGGTCAAATCGGAACTAGTGTTTCTCTGATATTGTAATGTTTTTCTTTGTTTTTCAAGTTTTTTTTTTTTTTGCATTGTTTTAGATTAATAAATGTAGGATGTGTTGCCTGTACTCAACGTGGTATTTGAGTTTATGTTTCCTCAATATTACTACGGTTATTTATTTTATCATTAATAAAGTTGAGAAGTATTCTCCTGTTCAGTTTATGGCCCTTAAACGTTCTCATTGCTAAACATTAGTCACTGGTCATGCAGTAGTGACGTCACTGGTCATGCAGTAGTGACGTCACTGGTCATGCAGTAGTGACGTAACTGGAGTTTACTTCCACCCATCCCCCCCGACCTTGGATTTCATGGGGGTGACACCCAAGCGACGCCACTGGTACGTGACGAAGTGTCAGAGTGTGCGCCCCGAGCGGGGTTCCACAAGGGTCAGTCCTAGGACCTGTGCTGTTTTTGGTATATGTGAATGACATAACGGAAGGGATAGACTCATAAGTGTCCCTGTTTGCAGATGATGTGAAGTTAATGAGGAGAATTAAATCGGTCGAGAATCAGGCAGGACTACAAAGAGACCTGGACAGGCTACAAGCCTGGTCCAGCAACTGGCTCCTTGAATTTAACCCTGCCAAATGTAAAGTCATGAAGATCGGGGATGGGCAAAGAAGACCGCAGACAGAGTATAGTCTAGGTGGCCAAAGACTGCAAACCTCACTCAAGGAAAAAGATCTTGGAGTGAGTATAATACCGAGCACATCTCCTGAGGCACACATCAATCAGATAACTGCTGCAGCATACGGGCGGCTGGCAAACCTAAGAATATCGTTCCGATACCTCAGTAAGGAATCGTTCAACTCTGTACACCATATACGTCAGGCCCATACTGGAGTATGCAGGACCAATTTGGAATCCACATCTGGTCAAGCACGTCAAGAAATTAGAGAAAGTGCAAAAATTTGCAACAAGACTAGTCCCAGAGCTAAGGGGATTGTCCTACGAAGAAAGGTTAAGGGAAATCGGCCTGACGACACTGGAGGACAGGAGGGTCAGGGGAGACATGATAACGACATATAAAATACTGCGAGAATTGACAAGGTGGACAAAGACAGGATGTTCCAAAGATGGGACACAGAAACAAGGGGTCACAATTGGAAGTTGAAGACTCAGATGAGTCAAAGGGATGTTAGGAAATATTTCTTCAGTCATAGAGTTGTCATGAAGTGGAATAGCCTAGAAAGTGACGTAGTGGAGGCAGGAACCATACATAGTTTTAAGACGAGGTTTGATAAAGCTCATGGAGCAGGGAGAGGACCTAGTAGCGATCAGTGAAGAGGCGGGGCCAGGAGCTATGAATCGACCCTTGCAACCACAAATAGGTGAGTACACACCAGTGAAGACAGGATCCATACATAGCTTTAAGAAGCGGTACGATAAAGGTTTTGGATCAGGGAGAGAGTGGACCTAGTAGCGACCAACGAAAAGGCTAGACCAATTGCTGCGGATCGACCCCAGCAACCATAAACAGGTGAGCACACATAAGTGAGCGCACACATATGCACACGCAGTCCCGGTGGCCTGGTGGCTAAAGCTCTCGCTTCACGCACGGAGGGCTTGGGTTCAATTCCCGGCGGGGCGGAAACATTTCGAAGTGTTTCCTTACACACACACACACAACAGGCCTAGTGTCTAATCGACATGTGCCTAGGACAAAATGGTAACTAACCAGCGAAGAGGCGGGGCCGTGGTGAAACGGAAGTCGAGAACAGAAAGAGACAAAGAGGAACGAAATATAAACGAGATTACAAAGTAGTGAAGATGTCAACAACGAACACAGCAGGAGAGTCATACTGCAAAACATAAGAAAGAAAATGGCAGGTTACTGCGATTAAGCGGTAACTTAAGATAAAATTGTTAAAGAAGTATGTGAAGCAAAATAGTCGAGGGTTCTATTCCCTGGTGGGTTTAGCACTTGGTTTTGATTATAATAATATTCGAATGACATAACGGAAGGGATAGACTCAGAAGTGTCCCTGTTTGCAGATGATGTGAAGTTAATGAGGAGAATTAAATCGGTCGAGGACCAGGATTCGGTCCAAGTCGGACCGAAACGTCGTCGTAAGCTCCTCTGTTCTATATGCGGGTTGTGTATTGTTCCAGTCACGGTATTGTGCCTTTTTTTGTTGTTATATTCGAGGGTTCTATGGTCACAGCAAATAGGCAAGACCTATTAAACGAGAGGAGAAAATAAAACATACGAACACAGCTACGAGGTGAAGTGGGGAGAGAAATGAGAGAACACAAATCTTCACAGATCACTGTTCTATATTCCTATGTTTAAATAGTTTCCAAAGAAATAAAAAAAAATGAGTGTAGCCAAACCAAAACACGTAGAAGTCAAGAAAAAAAATGAGACAAGCACATTTATAATAGTTTTTATATGCAAACATAAATGAAAAAGGGATGTGATAAAGGGGAAAAAACCATCATATAATCTGAAACAAAACTAGAATTTTTTTTAAATGAGGTGTTGGAGAGACACTTCATATTATAGAGGGGAGACAACAGAGGTAGGTGGGAGACAACAGAGGTAGGGGGGGAGACAACAGAGGTAGGTGGGAGACAACAGAGGTAGGTGGGGAGACAACAGAGGTAGGTGGGAGACAACAGAGGTAGGGGGGGAGACAACAGAGGTAGGTGGGAGACAACAGAGGTAGGTGGGGAGATAACAGAGGTAGGTGGGGAGACAACAGAGGTAGGTGGGAGACAACAGAGGTAGGTGGGGACAACAGAGGTAGGTGGGGAGACAACAGAGGTAGGTGGGAGACAACAGAGGTAGGTGGGGAGACAACAGAGGTAGGTGGGGAGACAACAGAGGTAGGTGGGGAGACAACAGAGGTAGGTGGGGAGACAACAGAGGTAGGTGGGGAGACAACAGAGGTAGGTGGGGAGACAACAGAGGTAGGTGGGGAGACAACAGAGGTAGGTAGGGAGACAACAGAGGTAGGTGGGGAGACAACAGAGGTAGGTGGGGAGACAACATAGGTAGGTGGGGAGACAACAGAGGTAGGTGGGGAGACAACAGAGGTAGGTGTGGAGACTGGCAATATTAGTAAAATAAAACAAACTTCGGATATTCAAAAAAAAAAAAAAAACTACAGATACTACTGAAATTTTGTTTGGTAAATGGATACGGATGCAACTAATGTGACATTTCATTGTGGCAACGTTTCGCTCTCCAGGAGCTTTGTCACGCCACTAGACTAAGGGCTTGACAAAGCCCTTAGTCTAACGGCTCCTGGAGAACAAAATGTTGCCACAATAAAAAGTCACACAAATTGCATTTGTTTTCACTTATCTAACATTCTGTCGGTAATTCCACCATTATCATTACTGAAATTTTAGTGACATAAATTCAAATTAAGAGAAGGAAGTCTTGGGGATAAACACACACACAACCAGCTGTTTATTAAGAAAGAAAAACATTTGGCAAGGTAAGAGAGAGAAAAAAAATATTTGGCACTATCTAGAAAGGCGTAGAATTAGGGGGATATGATTGAGGTGCATAAATGGAAAATAGAAATAAATAAAGGGAAAGTAAACAGTGCTAAAATTATCTAGAAAAGACAGGACACGCAGCAATGGTTTTAAGTTTGAAAAATTCAGATTCAGGAAGGATATAGGAAGCACTGGTTTGGTAATAGAGTTGTGGATGAGTGGAACAAACTCCCGAGTACCGTCATAGAAGCTCAAACGTTGTGTAGTTTTAAAAATAGGTTAGATAAATACATGAGTGGGTGTGGGTGGGTGTGAGATGGACCTGACTAGCTTGTGCTACTAAGTCAGATGCCGTGCTCCTTCCTTAAGTAAATGTGACCTGACCTGACTAGGTTGGGGCATTGGCTTAAGGCGGTGGGAGAATTGGACCTGCCTCGCATGGGCCAGTAGGCCTGCTGCAGTGTTCCTTCTTTATGTTCTTATGTTCCTATATTTATGATTTTTTTTTTAAACTGACGGTGACAACGAAAAAAAAAAATATTGTAATGGGGCACTTTAATCATGAGTATATTGGGCAGCCTGAAAAACTCGACCAGTAAACAAATAGTAATGACCTGTTATGTATCGGCATAGAAGTCACACAAGTGAGAAGAAAACACACTGCCAATATTAAATAAATTATAGATCAATACTAGAAAAGAAGAAGACGGTTTCTAAACTAACTTAGCGATCATTTTCTATAGAAATATGTTAAATATGACAAAAAACGTGTTGAAACAAACAATAATATATATATATATATATATATATATATATATATATATATATATACATATACATATATATATATATACATATGTCGTGTCGAATAGGTAAAACTTGCTATTTTGGCTTAAATAGCAACGCTCTTCTTGCCGAATAAAGGCAAGCGAAAATTTGAGTATGCAATAATTTCGCTAAAAATCATTATGAACCTAACGAAAAATATATTTCATTGTGTTTGTTTATTATTAAATTATTGTAAACTTATCTAACATATATATATATATATATATATATATATATATATATATATATATATATATATATATATATATATATATATATATATATATATATATATATATATATATATATATATAAAGTATTTGAATTCTTAATATTTATCTTCTTAGAGTCAGGGATTTAATTTTATAATCCTAATAGAAAAAAAATTAATATCAATATCCTGCATAATTTCATTTTTTTTGTTGAAGCAATAGATGGTATCCCGGATAATCTAAATGAAATATTTCTTTTCCAATGACTTGTTTGTGGAGTCGACCATCTGTGAATGTTGTGACGGTGGACCACCTGGGAGACGGGGGACCACCTGGGAGACGGGGGACCACCTGGGAGACGGGGGACCACCTGGGAGACGGGAAGAGGTGTGAGAGGCAACAGGGAAGGTCAATACATTAGTACCAGCAACAAAAACAACAACAACAGCGACTGTAGCAGCAGCAACAACAGCGACTGTAGCAGCAGCAACAACAGCGACTGTAGCAGCAGCAACAACAGCGACTGTAGCAGCAGCAACAACAGCGACTGTAGCAGCAGCAACAACAGCGACTGTGGCAGCAATAGCGACTGTATCAGCAACAGCAGCAGCGATTGTAACAGCAATAGCAGCAGCTACTGTAGCAGCAACAACAGCGACTGTACCAGCAGCAACAACAGCGACTGTGGCAGCAACAGCGACTGTATCAGCAACAGCAGCAGCGATTGTAACAGCAACAGCAGCAGCGACTGTAGCAACAACAGCAACAATAGCAACTGTCGCGGAAACAACAACAATAGCGACTGTAGCAGCAACAGCGACTGTAGCAGCAACAGCAGCAGCGACTGTAGCAGCAAAAGCAACAGCGACTGTAGGAGCAACTACACCAGCGACTGTAGCAGCAACAGTGACTGTAGTAGCAACAGCTATTGTAGCAGAAACAGCAGCAGCGACTGTAGCAACAATACCAACAGTAACTACACAAGCAGCAGCAGCGACTGTAGGGTCAGCAGCAGCATATACAGCAGCTGCAACAGCAGCAGCATAGGCAGGAGCAGTAGAAGTAGCAACAACAGGATCAGCAGCAAGAACATCACTAGCAGCAGAACCAGCAGTAGGGGCAACATCAGAAACAGCAGCAACAACAGCAACATCAACAGCACTAAAATCAGAAGCAGCCGCTGCAGAAGCGGAAGAAACAGCAGTAGCAGAAGCAACAGATGTAGCAAAAACAGCAACAAGAGCAGTAGCAAGAGACAGCAACAGCATCAGCAGCAATATCAGAAATAGCAACAGCAGAAGCAGCAGCAGTAGCAGCCCAAACAGCAATAATAAGTATGGTGAAGAAGTCACTCAGTGTAGCAGGATCTTAGAATCATCACTCATCTGTATCTAACAATTTCAACCAGAACAACGGCTCTTACAACATAGCTGAACCTCTTGCCAGAAAACTTCTTCACCGTTATCCCACACAGTAACTAATCTACTCGCCCACTGTGTGGGCGAAACGTAGTCAATAAAGAATCGCATTATACTGTATTTGTGTTTATATTTTTTTTTCATTTTCAGGTTCCTTGAGATCGAGTTCCTTATTCTCCTGTTCGTCTTCAGCAACAGCAACAGCAGCAGCAACAGCAACAGCAGCAGCAACAGCAACAGCAGCAGCGATTGTGACAGTAGCGAGATGAGGAGACTAGACAACAGCATCACGTGATGATCTTGGACTTGCTTCTCTTGTCTCATGAATGTTTGAAGTAATTTATGTTGTAGGAAAAAACTATCGTCAATTTTTTTTATCAAGTTTAGTTTTTACTCGATTCTCCTTGTTTTATCTATCTCTCTCTCCTTCAAGGCTGAGGGACTGATTACCTCATGTTTTGTATATAATTCTTCACATTATGTCCTTGTATGGTACTGATAAAGCCAGTGGTTGGCAAAACGTTTACAAATAAAGATACCCAGATACATGTGTGTAATTCTTCATAAGAAGACTACTACGACTCAGATTTAGTCGTAATAAACGACTGTCAGTGAATAAATAGAAGGATGGACGAGAGGCTCGAACCGTGGGCCTGTTAATTTTTGGGACCACGGTTCGTCTCGTCCATAAAATAAAAATTCCACACCATTTTTACACAAAATTCGAAAATGTGAACCTACACACTCCAATTTCACTCTAAGTAGGAGACATCTTTATTTTGAACGTCTGAAGCCAATCAACAGAGGCTTTTGAAAGTTATCAGAACCATTCAAGGAATTTTGGAATGGATTATTCAACTTTGGTCATTAGGCACCTGTACATGTCAATAGCTTCATGAACCTTGCTCCATTTACTGTACAACCAAAATTGAAAATTTTAAGCCGATCGGATGAGGCTTTTCTCGTGTTAGGAACGAAATAAAAACGAGACGCTGCAATAAATAGGAGGAAGGATAATAAAAAATCGGACACACACCTTTGGGAATACCTAATAATAATAATAATAATAATAATAATAATAATAATAATAATAATCCAACAAGAATAATAATAATAACAAAAATTAAATAATAATCTTATACATCACGAATAACGATGCAGAGAAATTCGAGTCAATCAACATTCTCTGGCACTGTGGACTAGAGACACAACTCTGCTGAATAAAAACAAGAATCTGAATCTTGCATGTAAAATGGCTGCGGACACTGCAGATTGTTGGTTAGTTGGTTCATTGGGCTTAAAGCCTAGCGACTACTCACAAAAAGTCATCAAGGCTGCACCTAACCTATTCACCACGCAGTCAGGAATACTTTGACTTTTAAATTGTGATTAAAATAACCTCACGGAGTGTACACAGGGAATAACATACACCTCTGAGAGTGCATATCACGTAATGCGGATTACATCATAAGTTGTATTTCAGGAAGAGTGTGTTTTTGAGCGCAAGGAATGTCCGTCCAGGATGATGATCGCACTGCAGGTGTTGCAGAATGCAACACCTGCACCTCACCTGCTTTAATCTTATAGTAGAAAGAGAAAAGTCTAAGTGTTTTAATCTAATAGTAGGAAGATAAAAGTCTTAGCAAGTGTTTTAATCTAATAACGAGAAAAGTCTTAGCAGGAAGGGAACAGGTTTTAATCTAATAGTTTAGCATTTTGTTTTAATTGTACAGTAGTAAGGCACAGGTCCAGCACTTGTTTTAATCCAACATCAGGAAGCTCACTGACTTGGCAGGTGTTGTGTACATTCTTGGAAGTAGTCTGTCCTTCGCTGAGCGTGCAAACAATTAAGTTCTAAGCATAAAACAATTATAAAGTCATTAGAGGATCTGATGTTTCACAATATATTCCTGAAGCAAGACTTAACGTGCCGTGTATAATATGTATTTGCAACTTGTTCCATATTTATGTATAATGAATTGAAATAAATTTGTATTAATTATTATTGTTATTATTATTACGAATTGAATCAGTACACCAGTTCCTCACCCTCCAACCCCCTTTCCTTCCAAAATTTCTGTGATGTGGCCAGGTAGTAGTTTTGGCTCTAATTTAGCCTTTGCTGCTATGTCAATCACAAATTGACACTGCTTCCCTTGTTATTCTGCTTACTTTCTTGTTCTCACCGTCCTCTGTGTTCTGTACTTTTTCCATGCCCTCTTCCTCCTGTCTTTAGCCACTCTTCAGCTCTGATATAATGAAAGACTGTATTTTTCTTTCCCACACTTCCAAATAAGAATGATCCTTATTGTTGCGTCTAGGGATTTTCTGAGGATATCCTACATCTTGTGGGCTGTCTTATCAGCTCTCTTACCAGTGGAATTCATTTAAAAATATCTTATATCTGCTTAGTCCCTTCTGTAATCTGATTTATTTGTTCCTCATTCACTTCCCTCCTTTCGTACTTCTAAATATTCAAACTAAACATATGTGATCACTATCTCCGACTATAGCCCATTTTTTTTTATTTCACCTATGTCAGATTTACCTAAAGTGAACACCAAGTTAAGATGAGCCGGTTCGTCCCCTGTCTTCATTTGTCGTGGTTTCACTGAGTTACAGTCCATTTGATATTCCTATGTATTCAATACTAAAACTTAGTAATGTTTTATCATTTTTTTGTATTTAAATGGGATCCTAGAACAAAATTAGCTTGGTTGCCCTTACATCATTGGGGAATTTTCGTAAATATATAAATCCAAGATGGCACAAAAACAATTGGCCAGCAGGAGTTAAATTTTAAATGTCATATAAATTTCTAATTAAGCTCAAATGAAGGATAATTTTATGCAGAAATTTTTACTATTAAAATCTGAGTTAATTTGACTAGACCTTCCCTATTTCTTGTATCTAATATCTTATTATTTCTCATGCAGGAGATCGAGGTTGTTGATGCAAATCTGACATGACTTTGCTAGATCTTCCTTAAATTATATTTCTGTATCTGTAGATCTTCATAAAAACCGTTATTGTTATTGAAGAATGATTCATTTAATAGTGATGAATCACTAGTTGTCAAAAATAAAAATAAAATATTTGGCTTTAAAGTTTGTAAAATTATAGAACTTAGACGTGCTAATGGGTGGGACAGGTTAGGTTACGTAAGATTTGTCATGAAACAGGACAAGTGTTTCCTTACGCGGGTCTTAGTCATATGATGACCCGCAGCTGGAGCTTTTGGTCATCTGACCGAGGCCTTCTGCTGGTGAGACAGGGTAACAGAGTGTAGGTGAAAGAGTGTTGTAGGTGCTCCACCTTTTAAGAATGTTGCATTAGATTACTGCCATGGCCATAATGTTGTGTGAGATTGGGAAGTTGTTTTGCGTTGTTATGGTGTGCATAATTTAGCTGCAGGTGAGACACAGTATCATCTTCACTGTTACGACGATGGGTTTAAGACAATCCCTGTGCATGCTGACCAAACCTCAGTGATGGATGCTGAAGCTATGAAACTGCCTGTTGATATGTATGCAGATCGAAAGATATGTGCTTGTACATCCACCCTCTATCATGCAGTGCTTGCTGGAGGCATGTGTACTCCCAGCTAAGCTCAAGAGTCGTCTGTCGGCACAGTGAGAAATATTTTGGAATGTTGTCTCTTGTAACCAGTTTGGTGAGTAGAATGACATCGAGACTGGTAACTGAGCTCTCAAGGGCATGACTCTGTCTACTGAGTTTGTTTATGAGCGGATTGACGTTTTCCCCATTTTTGTGAACGTGTCAGCCTGCAGGGGACTACATCTATCCTGCTGATTCATCAGGCTAGACTGCGCAAAAACAGCACAAGGAGGAGGAGTTGAAGCACCGGTGTGTATGTTATATGTAGAAGTTCGGAGTCTCATCGCCTTTTGTGTATAATCCTGTCACAGTTCAAACTGCCCCTGCTGACTTGAATGTGGCTGATTCCATTGTGATTAGAGAAAAAAGGGTGAGCAAATTCATCACTGGTTTTCTTGATGTGTTTTATGACCCTATCAGTAGCACCATCAGGACGAGGGACGTTGTCAAGAAGCATGACAAGGGTAACAAGGTCGAGCCTATCACCGATCTAAAGAACATTTTTCTAATACTCTTGGTGACTGGTCAGCGCCGGAAGACGGGGCATGAGCCTCTGTTTACGTATGAACTGTTTGCAGTGCCTCCATTGCTCATTAAAGAGCGTAAGTGCCTCCAGAAAAGGCAACAAGTCAGCGTTGTTGAGCAACCTTCTTGGTGTGCTCATTGTTTTCGTGATTGTTCAACAACTGTTCTACCACATCGTTTGGCCACACAGCGATAGTCCCTCAGACCTGATCGCATCCATCAAGTGTCGTCTGAGTCACTATCCAGATCGGACTCGGAAAGTCATTGTCTTTAACAAGTACCAAGAAGTTTCTGCCATGGATCATGAGAGAATGGATGGTGAAGTTCCCATCGACTACGATGAGAACCTTCGATTAGTCACCAGTCCTCTGCCCAGAAGAGATGCAAACTTGAAGACGAAGAATAACAAGCAAAGGCAGACATGTGGAGGATAGAATATGACAATGCAAACTCAGGATGAGTGATGATGAGGCAGACATCACTATCATCTGTGTCCTTGAGACTGCCAATTCTGGCAAGAGCATGATTCGTGTACTTAGCGACGACACGGATGTGTTTGTCCTACTGGTCTATTGAGTGTACAAGGAGGAGCGGGAATGCATTGTGCAGATGGAGTGGGCGGAAGGGACAGTCCTTGATATCACTGCCACCTGCGCTGGACTAGGGTCAAATTTCGACAGATGCTAGGCATGTATGCCCTCAGTGGGTGTGACACCACCATATGCCAAAGGCAAGAATAGTGCACTAAACACCTTGCTCGCTTGTAACTTTCCAGGTTTGTCTGATGTATTATGGGAGGTGAGCGCCACATAAGCAGATCTCATGAAGGTGGCACAAACGTTTTTCATCACTCTTCATGATCAGCCGCCGAGAACTTCCATGGAATCTGCCCGATTTACAATTCCAAAATCAAGGCCCTGCCTCCTACATCTAACAAACGCGTTCTTGTACGTGTTGCTGGCCCATTTGCAGACTATGCCATGGAAAGTTGCAGACCAGCAAGCCCTGTTTGATGATCCTGGTGATATAACTAACTTTGGATGGCAGATCCGGGATGGTATCCCGGATGGTGTCCCTGGTGCCATTGCTGCCAGTGACCTAGTTCCACCTGAGCTGACTGGTGTGATCCATTGTCAGTGTAAGGCACATGGCAGGTAATGCAGCAGTACCTGGTCTGTACCTGACCAGCCGGGCTTTGGTTCGTACGTCGGACTGCGTGCGGCCAGCAGTAACAGCCTGGTTGATTAGGCTCTGATCCACCATGAGGCCTGGTCACAGACCGGGCCGCGGGGGCGTTGACCCCCGGAACTCTCTCCAGGTAAACTCCAGATTAACTTGTTTTCCAGTGTATCCAAGACTATGTCGCAATAGTCCACCAACTGAGAGGCAGCAGGAACCTGTTCTGAGCTCAGGCTGACGTGGGTTGTGTAACTACTGCTAATCCATGTAACTGCAATTTCACTTAAAACACTTTTAAAGGTCTTGGTAACGTGGGACTATCTGTCTATATTTTGTTGTTGCAACTGCTTATATCAGTGTTTTTTAATGACTATGGGATGATTCCAGTGTTCAGGCTCCTTCCCCATAGAATATTGAAGGTGAGAGATGATGGTTTCTCGCATTTTTTGATGAATATGGACCTTCGCCGGACTGCATGGGCATGCAATTAATGGCTTCTTAAAACTCAAGTGGGGTTAGTGTTATATATGAGATGGTTGTAGAGTTTTGCACCATTTTCACGAAAAACGCATTTGGGTCGTCAGTCTTCAGGCTGATTAACTGCTCCAATGAACAATGGAATTAGGGAAAAGCTGAGGCGAGGCTGAGAAAAATAAAAATAGGTTGTTGTCTCCGTGTACAAGTGTGTGATGTATACACAGTGTATGAGAGCCTAGTGTATTTTGTTGTCTATGTTCTCCTCTGTGTCTGCTGCTTTATGTGCAAAAGTACGAAATATTCAAACATACATCCTGGTCACAGACCGGGCCGCAGGGGCGTTGACCTCTGGAACTCTCTCCAGGTATACTCCAGGTATACAGCTGTCATTTTTCAAAGGCTTCATGGCAGGGGTGAGCGTTGATTTAAGATAAAGTTATATACTAACCTCAGAGAAAACTGACCGTGGGTCAAGGCCAGAGATAAGTGCCGCAGGCGAACGAAGAGCGGAGGGTGGCGAGCGGCGGGTGGCGGGCGGTGGGTGGCCTGAGGTGAGCTGCAAGTAGGCAGGATAGCAGGTCAGTGGGCGGCGGCCAGCAGGTGGGTAAGAAAACGTGTGGGAGGCGGACCCACCAAGCAGACGGGCTGCACCTTGCCACTATAATAATTCGTCCACAAGCGCCTCTTTAACTTTGTCTCATCGGCAAAAAATTCTAAACCTCTCGGTTTTATAAGTGAGTCAATGTTGCATCAAATTGCCAAAAAAAAAATGGAGTTTTTTTATAACCGGTTTAAACACATAATCATTCTGACAATTACTGTTACCTACGCCACACATGATCCCCCATACACAGCATCGAAAACGAGATTCTGTTGTTCTTTTAGTGTTATGGTTATTCATAAAAAAAACATTTTAGGCTGAGTAGAAGACGTCAATACACGCTACCTCGTAGCTCAGTGATAGACCTTTCGGCTCTCAACCGAGAGAACAAGGATTCAATTCCTGGGCTGAGAGAGGTTGTCGTATGTCTTGTAACATATACGTACTGCCCTATTCACCTGGATTCCTAGGTGTTGTTACACTTATGGGGTTGCATCCCGGGGAAGGCTCTATTAAGGAATCCAATGGAAATAAAGCCTCACTGCGTGTCTTTCTTGGATTATAGACTTTTAATGGTAGTAATGATACTAGTGCTGTGTGGTGGTAGATGATTACATGGTATGGATTTTTTAATTATCAAAACTGAATACTGTACATCAATAATTACCTTGTGGGACACTGCAACTTATGTACATTTCAACCATACGTAACTTGGTCACCCTTTTCTGTTCTCTCAGTCTTGGCAATAAATAAACAGTTTCCCCACTAGACTATAGCAGAAAAGGTGATTCTTTAATTTGCTTCAACATTTCTCCAGGTACAATATCACTTAAAATTATCACGCAATGTAATTAATACTGCTACCTGCTCACCATCTACTACTGCTGATATTACTCCCACTACTTCTACCCTCAAGAATATTCCGCCTTATGGACTCTATATATACCCTCTGCCTATGCACTGTATTGTTTGTATTAACTAGAAGTTCCTATTTGGCGAAACGTTGTTAAAAAACTGTCTTAGTGGTACGTGTGTTCATTTATATACATACTCAGGATTAATAAGAAATCCTGGGCAAAGACTTTCGGATGTGTGTGACCATTATCATAGAAAACGGAGGTGCTGAACACACATGACATTTTGTGGATGTGAGGAAAATTGTTGCTTATCCCGAATCTTCTTGGTTGGAATGAGTTTATGAAAGTATTCACTCAACCAACTCCTTACAACAAATCGAAAGTAAAACTCTTACAATTTGTCAAAGGGTGACAGAAGAAGAAAGAACAATTAAAGAAGGCGTAGCTCTTTTTAACAACGAAAAATTCATTTTTCTCGTTAAGAATTTTGTCGTAAAAAAAAAAATCAAATATTCTAACCTGTGCAAAATCTTAAGTTCTTTCATTTTCTCAGTGATCTTCACTGAGAAAGATCATCTATTTTTTTAGAAGATAAAATTGAAGCCTACCCAGCGCTAGACGGGATGCTTAATTTCTTGCTTAAGAACACATTACCAATAATTCTACCAAATATTTCATTACGAATCAATTAAAAAAATCCTAATTTCTCTGGATTATTAGCACTATAACCCTTCCACAACAACCAGGTATTCCTACCTGTTGCTATCACAGCCTACCTCAATAAAACGATCATATATCTACGTGCCCTCACCACCTCAATAACAGTTCTTACTGACCCAACTGAAGCTTCGATGCAAGTGACACTTTTTTGACAGCTTTTTTTCCACTATCTTTTATATAAGCTTCTATCACCACATTCTTATCTGTCAGTCGTCACTACTACCACCACCATCATTTCTATATGCGTTCACTTCCCCAAATTCACCACTAATGGTATCAGCCTTCACCACGACGACTATCAAAATTGCTATCAGTCTTCACCATTACGACGACCACCACTGTTATCAGCCTTCACCATCACGACCACCATTGCTATCAGCCTTCACCACCATGACCACCATCATTGCTATCAGCTTTCACCACCACCACCATTGCTATCAGCTTTCACCACCACCACCATTGCTATCAGCCTTCACCACCACCACCATTGCTATCAGCCTTCACCACCACCACCATTGCTATCAGCCTTCACCACCACCACCGTCTGTGCCCGACAAGCTCCTACAAGAACCACAGCACGTTTATTCCCCACCATGCCTTCAAAACATTCCTGCCGATGAAGAGCTTTTTTCCCTAGTTTGCATAGGCAGCACTTGTCCGAAAAATTCCTCGTCGGTGGCAGAATTTCCCTAACGCCATAATAACTACAAGCCACGAGGCTCAACGCTAAAGGTTAATGACTTGACACCAGCCATTCAGGAATTTTTGTCCTCGACAACTGGGTCGTTAAGTCTCAGAGCAAGACACACATGAGGAAGAAGAGGTCAAAACGAGACTACTTTTATCCAGAGGTGTTTAACAGGAAGCATAAAAGTCAGAATAACCTGACTGGAATAATTCACAACTAACAATTTAGAGAGGAATAAGGGATTCGAACCCCACAGTCCGGCGGTCCTGGAATTACCAGTGTATCGCATTAAATCCCTTTATGAGGACAGGGGACCGCTTATGGATTCTCTGTATGGAAGGGCATTAGATCCTACCCTAGACACATAAAATTGTTGAAATTGCATCAAATAAATCTGGGAACTCTTTGTCATCCTCAAGTAACCAATTAAATAGCTCTATCTCCTTTCCAAGTTGGAATAATGGACGTTGGAATTCACATTCAGTAATTCATAAAAAGGAAACTCCGATAGATACGACAAAATTCACAAGAGTAAAAGGTCTTAGAATGAGTCAGTCTATAACTTCCTGAAAACATATCCAAATCACTGCATATTTTCTCCCTGTCAGATAAAGTGCAGAACCAAAGAGATAATAGTGTACATCCAGATATATTGGTAAGATTTGTCAGGGAAAGAAACTTTATTAATCTTTGTTTCAGTTTTGTTTATGTTGATGCTTATCTTTCCCATTATACTGTCAGATGTTTTAACTTTCACAACATACGTGATTTAGCATCACCTTGGCGTCTGTTTCTTCTCTCCACCTGACCTGCCTTCAGTGTTTCTAATCACGTCTTCTCCTGTCCTGTCTTCTGACTCTTCCCTCTTTCCTCTTACGCGGGGCTCGATAGTGATCCAGGACGGACCAAAACGTCTTTATATGTTTTCTCTCTAAGTTATGAGTGTGAGAAACATACCCGTGTTTGCCTATTTCCTTGCCCTACCCTGGACAAAATATCTCTCACTTCCTGGAAATGTTACAGAGGACGTACGTGCAATTAGCGAGTACTTATATATTTGGTATCTCTTAACGAAGGAATTGCAATGGGAACAAGAATTAATAAGAAACACACAGGAAAGTAGATGTAGCTAACAGTTTTCTAGCTACCACTACTTACACATGAGGTGAAAAGAAGTACAGGCAACACTGCCGGAGTTTAAAAACATTTTGCAGGTTTCCATTTCACACACGTACGATAGGACGGTACGATGTTACTGGAAAGTTGCTGTCTACCATCCTACGAGATATCGGGGAATATAAACATTTCAGTTTCATTCACATGTGCGGTCTCTTGTCACTACAGCTGTTAGTGTATAATCAGCTTCTTCATTACAACTAACCCCCCCCCCCCCCGTCTGTGCATAACATCAGTTTATAACTGACACAAACGAATAAAGATAAGTAGACCGATGCATGACATAGATACGCGGTAACACTGAAGTAATCAACGGTACTTACCGTAGTGGTGGCTCAACGATTTCACCAGCTGGGGCGTGCTAGCCTCTGTTCACGTATTATCAACATAATTCACACACTAATACAAATTATACACACTCCCGCAGCCATCACGAAGCACTTAATAATCTCCCGGCGATAAATAAGGTTCAAAATATTCGTTTGCTAGTCAGTAACGTCATATCTAACTCCAGTGTTTACACACGGCGGTTCCCTGACACCTTCCTGACACCTTCATGTACAATGACGAGACAGATAATTTGGTTGTCTATAATTGTCTCAGTGCCTAGAGAGGGCAACACTGTCCAATGCCAGTCTTTGGTTTTAACTGACACACTGTCTGTATTCTGCTGAGTAAATTTCTGTGATGTCTGTGCACTGAGAGTATCAGTGTATATACATAGAGGGGTCTGGTTTAATTAGTTTAAAGCCTATCAACTACACGATCTTCATTAAGGCTTCATATACCCCTGTGCACCACCAAGGATTAAAGTACACTCTTAGTGTAAACATACTTAGAAAAGAACACCGCAAAATGTATATGCACTGATGTTCGAAGTGTATACACATCAAGTGTGATATACTCAACATATCATATAGAAAGGGGAAGAGAGAGATGTGTATGTGTCTGCAGTTTGCGCGAAATACTCTGCATATAAAGGAGCTTTTGGCATGTACACCCAGTTGTTATACTCCTTTGTACAAACATGTATCATGCTAAAATAAAATTGCTTGATATGCCTTCTCTACTTAAGCATTTTAGTATCAAAGTTGTATTTAAAAATCTTGACACAGCAAAAACAACTTTTGATAAAAAAAAAAATCCCCAAAAAATGCTGACGGGTGTCTCTACAGGATTCCATGTAAAAAATGTGATAAAATTTATTTCGGTCAAACTGGGAAAAGTCTTGAACTCAGATTACAACAATATAAATATAGCATTAGAAGTGGACAAGATTCTAATGCTCTGTTTATTCATGTGATAGATTTTAACCATCCAATTGATTTTCAAAAGGCTGAGGAAGTTATATTTAGGAGGTCCATGGTCGAGAGAAATATAATAGAAATGTGAGGTGCCTATCAAGGGTATGAGGCTGTTATTGTATTGTTTGTCTGGACAAAATATTAATGGTTACAGGTGGAGTTTTCTGTTATATTTTGTTATATTAAGTAAAATATATGGTATGATATTTTGGTATGTTTTTCATGTATATATGGATATGTCCACCTTTTTGTTTGGGGTGTACTTTTTGATGTATTAATTATTCTTTAAGTGTGTGGTGATGCAGGATTCTGCTGAAGTTTTGTGAAAATTTTCGGTTATTACTTTTTTGTTCGTGTATCATTTCAAGGATGTATTCATGTTATCATTTGTTGTTCTATGTTTAGTTTTTCTATTCGAGTAGGTATTGTGGTAATTTTGGTAGTGCCTTTTGGCCACTCTATGCTGTGTTTTCCTATGTTTGTAACGAAATATCTGTCTCTTTTGGAATTTTTGTACAGTGTGTTTTTAGGTGTAGGACACTATAGTACTTATAGTATATGTAGGGTTGTGTAGGTGATAGGATCATGTTTTTGGATATTAATGGATTAGGATTGTTTTTTTTTAAAGCTCATAGTACTATGAGTTATGAATACTTTATTTTTATCACCTAATGTTAATGAGTTATGAAAATGTAATGCAATATTGATATCATTTTTTTGCTTAGGTTTAGTTTTTTTTTTCTATGTTTAGATAGGTTGGGTTAAGTGATTTATTATGTTTTATTTGCGAATATTTGAAAATGTTTTCCATATTTTCGTCTTTTATGAGACATAATTTTTGTAAATTTTGAGTTAGAAGTAGTTTTGTACGAAACACTATCACTGTCAGTGGTGTTTGACAGTGGGAGGGTCTTTCCCTTTCGTATAATTTTGTTAGGGTGGTTGTAAATAAGCTGAAGAAGTAGGTAGGGTATTTTATAATGTGATGCATATGTCATGATTGTAGTTTTTTGATAACTTTGATATGCTTAGTTTTCTTTGAAATTATTTAGTTGTTTTGACATGTTTTAGTGTATGTTGTGGCAATGTTATGTATTGTTACTTTTGGGCGATAAGGTTTTTTACTTATTGTAAGTGATAAATTGCTCTGTACTATGTTATGTCGAATGATGCAGAACGGTTTTTGTTCTTGCAGTCATATGGTTATGTACATAAGGTTTTAAATAAATAAAAAAAAAAAATATAATAGAATCAAATTTCACAAAAAATAGTTTTGAAATTAATATGAATATTGCTTTAGGATTATAGAAACTGGATTCATTTATAAATTTGGGAAGAATGTAAGGTACATTAGACAAGTCAGTCGCATCTTGTAGGGCTCCGTGAATATAAGTGTTTTTGAGGGCTACACAAGGGTACTACAGGGGTTATCAATGTGTCAGGGTAGTGAACAACCCTTGAGTGATTTACGAGTTGCCCTGAGCCACATAATGTGGGAAGAGCCATAATTTTATAAGTGAACTAGAAATAAATATTTGGTGGCGGGTCAGTGGGCCTAGTGTGCTCAGGCGACGTTGCCACGTTGTCACCCCAGATAATAAAGTGAAATAAATATGTGACAAGTGAAAGAAATACAGTGAATAGGTTATATTATATATCGACAAGAAACGAAAGTGGATATCGCCAGAACATCACATTGAGTTGGACAATCTACAGGATACTACCGCTGGCCAAGCTGCATCGCATC
>WNWK01012247.1:47500-60523 GCA_009830355.1 Cherax destructor | reverse complement strand
TATATATATATATATATATATATATACAAAAATCGCAAACAAGCGATGCAAGATACATATATATGTATGACCATGCTCAGTTTCAGTGAAGTTTGTCTCTGAGGCTCCATGACCACGTATGTTCTTGCACTACGGAATACACGCTCAGTTCCACCGAGCGCCTGGTGTTTGAAAATTGATGGTCACGTGGATAGAGGGATGCGTACTTTGTCTTGTTCTGAAAGGGCTGGGCATTGTGACGCAGGATCGAATCCTGGGGTAGCCGCAGTTCAATTAATGATTCAAAATCACGTTAATAGTGAGTAACTTGGAGAGAATTTCAGTGCGCACTTTTCCAGCATCTTGTGATAAGATAAGAGCTGCTTTCAGTAGTATGTCAGGGGGACTCAGTTTATGAGGCATTCCTCGAGGTTTACCTCAACACACCATTTACAAAATTGCTCCTTGACAGTTTTCCACTGATTCGATAATATACTGACCACCTCCTTCATGATACAGACGTGTTCGTAAGTGTTTATACTTTGTGCTATCCATCTCACACTGACAAAAGTGCACCGCCACAATATTGCAAATAAAAGATATACAATATGTGTATGTATGTGAATATGTGTTTGTATGTATGTGTGTGTATGAGTGTGTGTGTTTGTGTGTGTGTGTTTGTGTATGTGTACTCACTTAATTGTACTCACCTAATTGTGGTTGCAGGGGTCGAGACTCAGCTCCTGGCCCCGCCTCTTCGCTGTCCGCTACTGGGTCTCTGCTCTCCCTGCTCCATGAGCTTTATCATACCTTGTCTTAAAACTATGTATGGTTCCCGCCTTCACTATATCGTTCTCTAGACTATTCCACTTCCTAACTACTCTATGGCTGAAGAATTGCTTCCTAACATCCCTTTGACTCATCTGAGTCTTCAGCTTCCAGTTGTGTCCCCTTGTGTCTGTGTTCCCTCTCTGGAACATCCTGTCACTATCTACCTTGTCGATTCCCCGCAGTATTTTGTATGTCGTTATCATGTCTCATCTAACCCTTCTGTCCTCCAGTGTTGTTAGTCCTATTTCCCTCAACCGTTCTTCATAGGGCAGTCCCCTGAGTTGTGGAACTAGCCTTGTCGCAAACCTTTGCACTTTCTCTAATTTCTTGACATGCTTAACCAGGTGTGGGTTCCAGACTGGTGCTGCATACTCTAGTATGGGCCTGACGTACACAGTGTACAGTGTCTTGAACGATTTCTTGTTAAGGTAACGGAACGCTAATCTTAGGTTTGCCAGTCGCCCATATGCTGCCGCCGTTATCTGGTTGATGTGTGTTTCCAGAGACGTGCTTGGCGTTATACTCACCCCAAGGTCTTTCTCCTTTGGTGAGATTTGTAGCCTTTGTCCACCTAGCCTGTACTCTGTCAGCGGTCTTCTTTGCCCTTCTCCGATCTTCATGACTTTGCATTTGGTGGGGTTAAATTCGAGAAGCCAGTTGCTAGACCAGATGTCAAGCTTGTCCAGGTCTCTTTGAAGTCCTGCTTGGTCTTCATCCGATGTGATTCTCCTCATTAATTTCACATCATCTGCGAACAGAGACACTTCTGAGTCTATCCCGTCCGTCATGTCATTCACATATACCAAGAATAGCACTGGTCCTAGGACTGACCTCTACGGTACACCGCTCGTCACAGGCGCCCATTGTGATACCTCATCGCGCACCATGACCCGTTGTTGCCTTTCTGTGTTAGTTAGTTAGTTAGTTACCATTTTGTTCTAGGCACATGTCGATTAGACACTAGGCCTGTTGTATGTATGTGTGTGTGTGTGTAACGAAACACTTCGAAATGTTTCGGCCCCGCCGGGAATTGAACCCGGGACCTCCGTGCGTGAAGCAAGAGCGCTAGCCACCATGCCATCGGGGCGTGGTGTGTGTATGTGTGTACTCACCTAGTTGTGGTTGCAAGGGTCGAGTCATAGCTCCTGGCCCCGCCTCTTCACTGGTCGATACTAATTCACTCTCTCCCTGCTCCATAAGCTTTATCATACCTCTTCTTAAAGCTATGTATGGAATTTGCTTCCACTATTTCACTCTCCAGATTATTCCACTTCTTTACAACTCTAAGGCTAAAGAAATACTTCCTAACATCCCTATGACTCATCTGGGTTTTCAGCTTCCAATTGTGGCCCCTTGTTCCTGTATCCCATCTCTGAAACATTCGAGCCCTGTCCATCTTGTCAATTCCTCTTAGTATTTTATACGTTGTTATCATGTCCATCCCTGTCCCTCCTGTCCTCTAGTGTCATCAGGTTGAGTTCCCTTAACCTCTCCTCATAAGACATACCTCTCAGTTCCGGGACTAAACGTGTTGCAAATTTTTGCACTTTCTCCAATTTCTTGACGTGTTTGACTAGGTGAGGGTTCCATACTGGTGCTGCATACTCCAGTATTGGCCTGACATACACGGTGTACAATGTCATGAATGACTCCTTACACAGATGTCTAAACGCTAATCTCAGGTTTGCCAATCGCCCATATGCTGCAGCAGTTATTTGACTGACGTGTACCTCATGAGACATGTTCGTTATAATGCTTACTCCAAGATCCTTTTCTTTAAGTGACGTTTGCAGCCTTTGATTCCCTAACATATATGCCGTCTGCGGTCTTCTGTGTCTTTCCCCAATCTTCATGACCTTACACTTACTGGGGTTAAACTCCAGGAGCCATTTGTTTGACCAGACTTGTAGTCTGTCCAGATCCCCTTGTAATCTTAACTGATCCTCGTCCGCTTGTATTCTCCTCATCAGTTTCACATCATCAGCGAACAGTGACACTTCTGAATCTATTCCTTCCATCATGTCATTCCCATATATAAGAAACAGCACCGGACCTAGAACTGACCCTTGTGGAACCCCTCTCGACACATGCGCCCACTCTGACACTTCATCACGTACCAACACTCGTTGTTTCCTTCCTGTTAGGTATTCCCTGATCCATTGCAGTACTTTCCCTATTCCTGCCTCCTCCTCTAATTTTTGCACCAGTCTCTTGTGTGGTACTGTGTCAAAAGCCTTCTTACAGTCCAAAAAGATGCAATCTACCCATCCCTCTCTCACCTGTCTTACTTCTGTTACCTTATCGTAGAACTCAAGTAGATTTGTGACACAGGATTTCCCATCTCTGAAGCCGTGCTGATTATCATGTATGAGCCCAATCTTTTCAATATGTTCCACAACTCTTCTGATGATCTTTTCCATTACTTTACATACTATACAAGTCAGAGACACTGGTCGATAGTTTAACGCTTCCTGTCTGTTTCCCTTCTTAAAAATTGGAACTACATTTGCTGTCTTCCACGCCTCAGGCAATTGTCCAGTTTCGATAGCTTTACTGAAGATTGTTGCTAGCGGCACACACAGTGCCTCTGCTCCTTCTCTCAGTATCCAAGGAGATATGTTATCTGGGCCCACCGCCTTTGATGTATCTGGTTCACCTAGCAGTTTCATCACCTCTACCTTGGTTATGTGTATTGAGTCCAGCACCTGCTGGTACACCCTACCTCCCCGATTTTCTGGAAGCATCCCTGTCTCTACCGTAAATACTTCTCTAAATCTTGTGTTTAGTTCATCACATACTTCCTGGTCATTCTTTGTGAGCTCCCCTCCTTCTTTCCTCAGCCTGATTACCTGGTCCTTGACTGTTGTTTTTCTCCTAATATGACTGTATACCAACTTTGGTTCAGATTTGGCATTTGATGCTATGTCGTTCTCGTATTGCCTGTGGGCCTCTCTCACCTATTTGTGGTTGAAGGGGTCAATTCAACCAAACGAAAACTGAGAAAATTTGTGAACTTTGCATATATATATATATATATATATATATATATATATATATATATATATATCTGGCCTGCCGGTTTCCCTGAATCCCTTCATAAATGTAATCTTGCTCACACTCCAACAGCACGTCAAATCCTAAAAACCATTTGTCTCCATTCGCTCCTATCTAACACGGTCATGCATGCTTGCTGGAAGTCCAAGCGCACAAAAAACCTCCTTTACCCCCTCCCTCTAACCTTTCCTAGGCCGACCCCTCCCCGGCCTTCCCTCCACTACAGATTTATACACTTTTGATGTTATATAACTATACTCTCATACATTCCCCTCTTTGCTTCCATGGATAAAGTTCTTTGTCTCCGGAAACTCCACAATGCACCAATCATCTTTTTCCCCTCGCCAATTCTATGATTCACCTCATCTTTCATAGACCCATCTGTTGACACGTCCACTCCCAAATATCTGAATTACATTCACCTTCTCCATACTTTTTTCCCTCCAATCTGATATCCAATCTTTCGTTACCTATTTATTTTGTTATCCTCATCAGAGGATCCTTATGATGATGATGTATTGCCGATGTCATTTAGGAGACGTCATAAGATGCGGTATCTTTTTCAGAGGAGAAACAAACTGAAGATGCTTTTATAATGAACTATCTTTAAAGTTAACCCGTCAAATATTAATAATAATAATAATAAAAAATAATAATAATAAAAATAATAATAATAAAAAATAATAATAATAAAAATAATAATAATAAAAATAATAATAATAAAATAATAATAGAGGTCAGCAAGGTATTTTATCTTCAGAAGCGTATGTTTGGTAAACAAACTGATTGTGTGGGTGTCTGGTGCACTGTTTTGGTCCGTGACTTGAAAAGAGCATAGCACTGCGCGGATATGTCTAGTTACTGGCACTATTCTTCCCGCTGCTGCCACTATTCTTGCCGCAGCTGCTACCCTCATTGTGGTCACTGAGGCAGGCATGTTGTTACGCCCTGTTAGCAACCCTCAATGCGTTCTTTTGTTATTTACAGTTACAGTATTTGACTAGTTAAGTACATGCCAAATTGAGTACTTGCCTACTGAAGTATACATTTTAAATATATATATATATATATATATATATATATATATATATATATATATATATATATATATATATATATATATATATATATTATATATATATATATATATATATATATATATATATATATATATAGTAGGTATAGGTTGGTAGACAGCAACCACCCAGGAGGTACTACCGTCCTGCCAGGTGACTGTGAAACAGAAACCTGAAACTGTTTTACATGATGGTAGGATTGCTGGTGTCTTTTTTCTGTCTCATAAACACGCTGGATAACAGGTATATCTAGCTACTTCACTTACACTTTAGGTCACACTACACTGGCATACACATGCATATATATACATACACACATCTAGGTTTTCTTCTTTTCTTAATAGCTCTTGTTCCTTTTATTTTCTCTATTGTCCATGGGGAAGTGGAAAAGAATCTTTCCTCCGTAAGCCATGCGTGTCGTATGAGGCGACTAAGATGCCGGGAGCAATGGCATAGTAACCCTTCTCCTACAAATCTACTAAAAACGAGAAGAAGAAAAACTTTATAAAATTGGGTTGTCTGAATGTGCTGGATGTAGTGCGGATGATAAGAAAGAGATGATTGCCAATGTTATGAATGAAAAGAAGTTGGATGTCCTGGCCCTAAGAACAAAGCTGAAGGGGTAGGCGAGTTTCAGTGGGGAGAAATAAATGGGATTAAGTCAGGAGTATCTGAGAGAGTTAGAGCTAGAAGGGGTAGCAATAATGTTGAAGGATCAGTTATGGAAGGAAAAGAGGGAATATAAATGTTAAATTCAAGGATTATTGGATTAAAATAAGGGTCGGATGCGAAAAGTGGGTCATAATAGCGTGTATGCACCTGGAGAAGAGAGGAGGTGAGGAGAGAGAGAGATTTTGGAGATGTTAAGCGAATGTATAGGAACTTTTGAACCAAATGAGAGAGTAATTGTGGTGGGGGACCCAAATGCTAAAGTGGGAGAAACATGCAGAGAGGGTGTAGTAGGTAAGTTTGGGTGCCAGGTGTAAATGATAATGGGAGCCCTTTGATTGAATTTTGTATAGAAAGGGTTTAATTATAGGTAATACATATTTTAAGAAAAAGAGGATAAATAAGTATACAAGATATGATGTAGGGCGTAATGACAGTAGTTTGTTGGACTATGTATTGATAGATAAAAGACTGTTGAGTAGACTTCAGGATGTACATGTTTATAGAGGGCTACAGATATATCAGATCACTTTTTAGTTATAGCTACAGTGGGAGTAAAAGGTAGATGGGATACAAGGAAAATAGAATCAGTAAGTAAAAGAGAGGTGAAGGTTTATAAACTAAAAGAGGAGGCAGTTAGGGTAAGATATAAACAACTATTGGAGGATAGATGGGCTAGTGAGTGTAGGCAATGGGTCGAAAATGTATGGGGTAGATTTAAAATGTAGTGTTAGAGTGTTCAGCAGAAGTTTGTGTTACAGGCAGTGGGTGCGGAGGGAAGAGGAGCGATTGGTGGAATGATGATGTAAAGAGAGTAGTAGGAGAAACAGTTAGCATATGAGAGGTTTTTACAAAGTAGAAGTGATGCAAGGAGGGAAGAGTATATGGAGAGAAAAGAGAGGTTAAAGAGTGGTGAAGCAATGTAAAAGAGAGCAGATGAGAGAGTGGGTGAGATGTTATCAGCAAATTTTGTTGAAAATAAGAAAAGTTTTGGAATGAGATTAATAAGTTGAGAAGCCTAGAGAACAAATGGATTTGACAGTTAAAAATAGGAGAGGAGTTATTAAATGGAGAGTTAGAGGTATCGGAAGATGGAGAGAATATTTTGAGGATTTGTTAAATGTTGATGAAGACAGGGAAGCTGTGATTTCGTGTGTAGGGCAAGGAGGAATAACATCTGTAGGAGTGTGGAAGAGCCAGTTTTGGGTGTAGGGAAGTTCGTGAGGCAGTGGTAGAATGAAAGGGTAAGGCAGCTGGGATTGATGGGATAAAGATAGAAATGTTAAAAGCAGGTGGGGATATAATTTTGGAGTGGTTGGTGCTATTATTTAATAAATGTATGGAAGAGGGTAAGGTACCTAGGGATTGGCAGAGAGCGTGTATTGTTCCTTTGTATAAAGGCAAAGGGACAAAGAGAGTGCAAAAATTATAGGGAATAAGTCTGTTGAGTGTACCTGTAAAGTGTATGGTAGAGTTATATTGAAAGAATTAAGAGTAAACAGAAAGCAGGATAGCAGATGAACAAGGGCTTTAGGAAAGGTAGGGGTGTGTAGACCAAGTGTTTACAGTGAAACATATAGGTGAACAGTATTTGGATAAGGGTAAAGATGTTTTTGTGGCATTTATGGATTTGGAAAAGGCGTATGATAGGGTAGATAGGGGCAATGTGCAGATGTTGCAGGTGTATGGAATAGGAGGAAGGTACTGAAAGCAGTGAAGAGTTTTTATGAGGATAGTGAGGCTCAGGTTAGAGTGGTAGGAGGGAAGGGACTATTTCCAAGTAAAAGTGGGCCTTAGACAAGGATGTGTGATGTCACCGTGGTTGTTCAATATATTTATAGATGGGGTTGTAAGAGAAGTGAATCGAGGTCTTGGCAAGAGGTGTTGGGATAAAAGATAAAGAAGCAAATACAAAGTGGGAGTTGTCACAGTTGCTTTTGCTGATGACACTGTGCTTTGGGAGATTCTGAAGAGAAGCCGCAGAGGTTGGTGGATGAATTTGGTAGGGTGTGTAAAAGAAGAAATTGAAAGTGAATATAGGAAAGAGTAAGGTGATGAGGATAACAAAAAATAGGTGACGAAGATTGGATATCAGATTGGAGGGAGAGAGTATGGAGGAGGTGAATGTATTCAGATATTTGGGAGTGGACATGTCGGCGGATGGGTCTATGAAGGATGAGGTGAATCATAGAATTGATGAGGGAAAAGGGTGAGTGGAGCACTTCAGAGTCTGTGGAGACAAAGAACCTTGTCCATGGAAGTAAAGAGGGGAATGTATGAGAGTATGTTATACCAACGCTCTTATATGGGTGTGAAGCATGGGTGATGAATGTTGCAACGAGGAGAAGGCTGGAGGCAGTGGAGATGTCATGTCTGAGGTCAATGTGTGGTGTGAATATAATGCAGAGAATTCGGAGTTTGGAAATTAGGAGAGGTGCGGATTACCAAAACGATTGTCCAGAGAGCTGAGGAGGTTGTTGAGGTGGTTTGGACATGTAGAGAGAATGGAACGAGACAGAGTGACTTCGAGAGTGTATAAATCTGTAGTGGATGGAAGGCGGGGTAGGGTCGGCCTAGGAAAGGCTTTGGGGGGAGGGGTAAAGGAAGTTTTGTGTGCGAGGGGCTTGGATTTCCAGCAAGCATGTGTGAGCGATTTGATAGGAGTGAATGGAGGCATATGGTTTTAATACTTGACGTGCTGTTGGAGTGTGAGCAAAATAACATTTATGAAGGATTCAGGGAAACGGCAGGCCGGACTTGAGTTCTGGAGATGGGAAGTACAGTGCCGCACTCTGAAGGAGGGTGTAAATGTTGCAGTTTATAACTGTAGTGTAAAGCACCCTTCTGGCAAGACAGTGATGGAGTGAATGATGATGAAAGTTTTCTTTTCGGGCCACCCTGCCTTGGTGGAATCGGCCGATGTGTTAATAAAAATATATATTATATTATATATATATATATATAATATATATATATATATATATATATATATATATATATATATATATATATATATATATGTCGTGCCGATTAGGTAAAACTTAGATTTTGGCTTAAATAGCAACGCTCACCTTGCCATATAAGACAAGTGAAAATTTGTGTATGCAATAATTTCGCCAAAATCATTCTGAACCTAACGAAAAAATATATTTCATTGTGTTTGTTTATTATTAAATTAATGTTAACGTATCTAAAATATATTTAGTTGGGTTAGGCTAAATTAAATTGTGCTTGTTGTAATAAGGTTAGGTAGGTTTTCAAAGTTTCTCTTGGTACAAAATTATAAATTTTTACATGAACATAAATGAAAAAATATATCTCTAAACGTATAAGAGAAAATTTTAGAAAGGACTTAATTTTAAATGAGTTCTTGCTAATTGACCAGTTTTACTAATCGGCAGACATATAATATATATATATATATATATATATATTATATATATATATATATATATATATATATATAAATGGAATGCTTTATTAATAGACAGAATACATCAATGGAAAACATGAACATGAATAAAATGGTACAAAATATCAAAGATTATGAATCTCCTCCAGCTCCTCCGAAGACGGACGCGAGCCAAGTATGCAGCATGCGTTTCTCCTCTGGATGGCCACGCTGAGACGCTGAAACATGAACGTGGCTGCCCTTGGGTCCCTGGTGGTGTCGATGAGTCTGAACACAGTTCTTAAGGAAACGTGTTGCATTTTTCCCACGCTCCCAAGGTCTCTGATCCCACTGGGACAAATTGATACTGTTGACTTATGTCACTGTACTTGCCGATCTTGTACTCCTCCTGTGGTCAGCAGCTCCTCCCTGTCGCCCAAACACTGTGATGGATGTAGGTGTCAGCCAGTGTCGACACACAGGTATACTCCCATGTTAAGAGCTTGCATTCTTCCAAGGATAGATGGTGATATATATATATATAATATATATATATATATATATATATATATATATATATATATATATATATATATATATATATATATATATATATATATATATATTAGGACTGGGTGATCCTGTGGTTAAGGTGTCATGTGGTTCTGCTCACAATAGCGGCCAGTACAACATGAATTCGAGCCCTGGCTATATATATGAATACTTGAGTACTTCCTTACATGAATACTTGAGAGTTCTCGAGGTGTTGCTTATTTGAGTATCCACTTGAGTACTAACTCACCTACGTTAGTGTGCTCTGTGGCTCCAGTTACTCATAATTATTTCTCGACACATGGTGAATAAATTTTTATATAAACTCCCCACAATGTGATATAAACTCCCCACCATGTGATATAAACTCCCCACCATATGATATTAGCGCCCAACATGTGATATAAAGTCCCAACATGTGTTAGCGCATGTTGAATTTATCTCATAATTATTAAGCTCCTTAACCAGGGAGTATAATTAATTTTGGTAATAAGTGCCGGAAACAGTCGTCTTCTGAACCAGGGGCAATTAATTCTTCCGAGAATGTCAGGGGACGAGGATGGAAGGAAGGAAGGAAGGAAGGGAGGTAAGAAGGAAGGAAATATGGAAAGAATGAAGGAAGGAAAGGATGAAGGATGTGAGGAAGGAAGGAAAGCATGAAAGAATGAAGGAAGAAAAGGATGAACGAAGGAAAGAAAGAAAGAAAGAAGGAAAGTAGGAAAGAACTAATAAATGAATGAACGAAGGAAAGTAGGAAAAAAGGAAGGGATGAAGGAAGGAAGGAAAGAAGGAAAAGGAAGAAAGGTTAAGAGGGGAAAGAAGAAGAAAGGATAAAAAATTGAAGCGTTAGAAATACTCAATCTGACACTGGTTGAAAAAACAGAAAAGAGAGAAGAAAGAAGCGAAGGAAGAATGGGAAAGAAGGGAAGAGTGAGAGAGAAGGGAAGAGTGAGAGAGAAGGGAAGAGTGAGAGAGAAGAGTGAGAGAGAGGGGAAGAGTGAGACAGAAGGAAAGAGTGAGATAGAAGGGAAGATTGGGAGAGAAGGGAAGAGTGAGAGAGAAGGGAAGAGTGAGAGAGAAGGGAAGAGTGAGAGAGAAGGGAAGAGTGAGAGAAAAGGGAAGAGTGAGAGACAAGAGAAGAGTGGGAGAGAAGGGAAGAGAGAGAGAGAAGAGAAGAGTAGGAGAGAACGGAAGAGTGAGAAAGAAGGGAAGAGTGGGAGAGAAGGGAAGTGTGAGAGAGAAGGGAAGAGTGAGAGAGAAGGGAAGAGTGAGAGAAAAGGGAAGAGTGAGAGACAAGAGAAGAGTGGGAGAAAAGGGAAGAGAGAGAGAGAAGGGAAGAGTAGGTGAGAACGGAAGAGTGAGAAAGAAGGGAAGAGTGGGAGAGAAGGGAAGAGTGCGAGAGAAGGAAGAGTGGGAGAGAAGGGAAGAGTGAGAAAGAAGGGAAGAGTGAAAGAGAAGAGAAGAGTGGAGTGAAGGTAAGAGGGAGAGAGAAGGGAAGAGTGGGAGACAAGGGAAGAGTGAGAGAGTAGAGAAGAGTGAGAGAAAAGGAAGGAGTGAGAGAGAAGGGAAGAGTAGGTGAGAAGGGAAGAATGAGATAGAAGGGAAGAGTGGGAGAGAAGGGAAGAGTGACAGAAAAGGGAAGAGTGGGAGACAAAGGAAGAGTTAGAGAGAAGGGAAGAGAGAGAGAAAAGGGAAGAGTGAGAGAAGGAAGAGTGGAGAAAAGGGAAGAGAGAGAGAAGGAAGAGTGGGAGAGAGGGAAGAGGAGAGGGGAAGGGAAGAGATGGGAAAGAAGGAGAGAAGGGAGGTAGGAAAAGGAGGAGAGGAGGAGGAGGAAGAGGGAAGAAGGAAGAGGGAGAGAAAGGAGAGAGGAGAGAAGGAAGAGGAGGAGGAAGGGAAGAGTGGAGAGAGGGAGAGTGAGAGAGAAGGAAGAGGTGAGAGAAGGAAGAGGGAGGAAGGAAGAGAGGAGAGAAGGAAGAGGAGAGGGAGTGGAAAGGAGGGAGGAGAGGAGGAGAAAGAGAGAGGAGGAGGAGGAGGAGAGAGGAAAGGAGGAGGAGAGGAGGAGGAGGGAGGTAGGAAAGGAGGAGGAGGAGGAGGAGGAGGGAGGTAGGAAAGAGGAGGAGGAGGAGGAGGAGGGAGGTAGGAAAGGAGGAGGAGGAGGAGGAGGAGGAGGGAGGTAGGAAAGGAGGAGGAGGAGGAGGGGGGAGGGAGGTGGGAAAAAAAAAAAAAAAAAAAAAAAAAAAAAAAAAAAAAAAAAAAAAAAAAAAAAAAAAAGGGGGGGGGGGGGGGGGGGGGGGGGGGGGGGGGGGGGGGGGGGGGGGGGGGGGGGGGGGGGGGGGGGGGGGGGGGGGGGGGGGGGGGGGGGGGGGGGGTAATGAAGAACATAAGAAAGGAGGAACATTGCAGCAGGCCTACTGGCCCATACTAGGCAGGTAATAGAGAAAGGATGTAATAAAGATGAGGCAACGAAGGAAGTAAAGGAGGAGGCGGGGAGAGAGGTAGTAAAGGAAGGAATGAACATGATGGACGCTTATGTGATCCTCTACACTTCTTAGGATAATTAATTACCACTTTGTCTGGCTTCAGGCACACTTAACATGCCGCAGGGGGGTTTGAGGGGAGGGGTAGGGTTCATGTAAGGTGGGGGGGTAAGATGGGAATGGGGAAGGGGCGAGGGAGGAAATGGGACACTCAAGAAGGGCGTTGGTTCGCCAGACGATAAGGCTAGTTAATTGAGATTTCTTGGTAAATATCTCTCTCTCTCTCTCTCTCTCTCTCTCACTTCTGTCTAGTTAATATTCATTAACCTTTATTTCCCTCTGAGCCTCCACAAGTCTTTCTCTTTTCCCCTTGCCTGACCTGATAATCGCCTCACCTGATCTGACTTCTGAATGACTCTTTTTCTCTTACACTTTCGACTTTATAAAGTTTCAGCAAGGGTTGAAACGTCCTCCAAATGTTTCGCTCCAATTTGTACGTTTCTTGTGAGTTGCGAATTAACTTGTGTGTTTAGTGATTGAGAAATTTTGGGATCAGCAAGTAATCCCTCTTCTTGCAGAAGTACTAATCTGTCTTCAGAGAGTGCTCAGTTTGGGTTCCAGGGATACTCAGTTTGTCTTCAGGGATACTCAATTGAATCTTCCAGGGATACTCAATTGAATCTTCCAGGGATACTCAATTGAATCTTCCAGGGATACTCAATTGAATCTTCCAGGGATACTCAATTGAATCTTCCAGGGATACTCAATTGAATCTTCCAGGGATACTCATTTGAGTCTTCCAGGGATACTACTCGTGACTAGACCACTAGGTGACTTGTTCGGACACTAGATATGATTGCTCTAACTATTAGTATTCTAACGCCTGCTACAATAAAGGATTGGTAAGTTCTCAAAAAAATAATTTAATTTTCCTCACGTCTGAATTCTAACCTCACGAACAATACACCAATCAGTGCAGTTCTTTTCTTTGGTT
>WNWK01012247.1:0-42500 GCA_009830355.1 Cherax destructor | reverse complement strand
CTAACACACACATAAGGTATGATAAAGCTCATGGAGCAGGGAGAACAGAGACCCAGTAGCGGACAACGAAAGGGCGGGGCCAGGAGCTGAGTCTCGACCCCTGCAACCACAATTGAGTACAATTAGGTGAGTACACACACACACACACACACACTGGAATGGATCAGGGAATACCTCACAGGGAGGCAACAACGGGTCATGGTGCGTGATTGAGGTATCACAGTGGGCGCCTGTGACGAGCGGTGTACCGCAGGGGTCAGTCCTAGGACCAGTGTTATTCTTTGTATATGTAAATGACATGACGGACGGGATAGACTCAGAAGTGTCTCTGTTCGCAGATGCTGTGAAATTAATGAGGAGAATCACATCGGAAGAGGACCAAGCAGGACTTCAAACAGACCTGGACAAGCTTGACATCTGGTCTAGCAACTAACTGGCTTCTCGAATTCAATCCCACTAAATGCAAAGTCATGAAGATCGGAGAAGGGCAAAGAAGACCGCTGACAGAGTACAGGCTAGGCGGACAAAGGCTACAAACCTCGGCAAAGGAGAAAGACCTTGGGGTGAGTATAACTCCAAGCACGTCTTCGGAGGCACACATCAACCAGATAACTGCGGCAGCATATTGCGACTGGCAAACCTAAGATTAGCGTTCCGTTACCTTAACAAGGAATCATTCAAGACACTGTACACCGTGTACGTCAGGCCCATACTAGAATATGCAGCACCAGTCTGGAACCCACACCTGGTCAAGCACATAAAGAAACTAGAGAAAGTGCAAAGGTTTGCGACAAGGTTAGTTCCACAACTCAGGGGTCTGTCCTATGAAGAAAGGTTGAGGGAAATAGAACTAACAACACTGGAGGAAAGAAGGGTCAGAGGAGACATGATAACGACATACAAAATACTGCGGGGAATCGACAAGGTAGACAGTGACAGGATGTTCCAGAGAGGGAACACAGAAACAAGGGGATACAACCGGAAGCTGAAGACTCAGATGAGTCAAAGGGATGTTAGGAAGCATTTCTTCAGCCACAGAGTAGTCAGGAAGTGGAATAGTCTAGAGAAAGATATAGTGGAGGCAGGAACCATACATAGTTTTAAGACAAGGTATGATAAAGCTCATGGAGCAGGGAGAGCAGAGACCCAGTAGCGGACAGTGAAGAGGCGGGGCCAGGAGCTGAATCTCGACCCCTGCAACCACAATTAGGTGAGTACAATTAGGTGAGTACACACTCACTCACCGGACCCGAGGATCAACACTTGTGGACTCGCATAGATATTGGAAAAAAATAGATTTATCTTTGGCACTACAAATACCTTTGTTGAAACGAAGTCATCTTTCCCACAAGGAAAAGGAAGACCTGAGAAGAGCGTACCCTCCCATGGTGGGGTGAAACTACATCCTCCCATGGTGGGGTGAAACCACATCCTCCCATGGTGGGGTGAAACCACATCTTACCATGGTGGTGTCACCATATCCTCCCATGTGGTGACACCACATCCTCTCATGTGGTGACACCACATCCTCCCATATGGTGACACCACATCCTCCCATATGGTGACACCACATCCTCCCATTGTGTGACACCACATCCTCCCATTGTGTGACACCACATCCTCCCATTGTGTGACACCACATCCTCCCATTGTGTGACACCACATCCTCCCATGGGGTGACACCACATCCTCCCATGGGGTGACACCACATCCTCCCATGGGGTGACACCACGTCCTCCCATGGGGTGACACCACGTCCTCCCATGGGGCGACATCACGTCCTCCCATGGGGCGACACCACGTCCTCCCATGGGGCGACACCACGTCCTCCCATGGGGCGACACCACGTCCTCCCATGGGGCGACACCACGTCCTCCCATGGGGCGACACCACCTCCTCCCATGGGGCGACACCACCTCCTCCCATGGGGCGACACCACCTCCTCCCATGGGGCGACACCACATCCTCCCATGGGGCGACACCACATCCTCCCATCGGACGATACCACATCCTCCCATGAAGCGACACCACGTCCTCCCATGGGGCGACACCACGTCCTCCCATGGGGCGACACCACATCCCACTAAGGGGTTACCATTCCCTTTCTCTCATCCAGTGGATGAGGGGGTTATATTTCTCTATCCTGGAAATACAGTGTGTGTCCACGAGCATTCAGAGGTGTGCCAGCTGGTGTAGTGATCACTCAGTGGTGTGCCAGCTGGTGTAGTGATCACTCAGTGGTGTGCCAGCTGGTGTAGTGATCACTCAGTGGTGTGCCAGCTGGTGTAGTGATCACTCAGTGGTGTGCCAGCTGGTGTAGTGATCACTCAGTGGTGTGCCAGCTGGTGTAGTGATCACTCAGTGGTGTGCCAGCTGGTGTAGTGACTCAGGTAGCGGCGCTGGTTACCTAAGTGGAAGGTTAGTTATAACTAGGTTCTCTGTTGTGGAGGAAGTGGGGGAGGGGCGTAGGAGAGACCAGAAAGAGTAGGTGGAGTGGTGAAGTGAAGGAGGGAGGAGAGGGAATGAGGGAGGAATAGGGAAATGGTGAAGCGATTGTAGGTAGTAGTATATGGTAGTGGAAGGAAAGAACGGGAGGATAAGAGGAAGAGAAAGACTGAGAGAGGAGGGTGGTGAGAGATGAACGTGTGGTGAGTGATGAAAGTGTGGTGAGAGATGAACGTGTGGTGAGTGATGAACGTGTGGTGAGAGATGAACGTGTGGTGAGTGATGAACGTGTGGTGAGTGATGAACGTGTGGTGAGAGATGAACGTGTGGTGAGTGATGAACGTGTGGTGAGAGATGAACGTGTGGTGAGTGGATGAACGTGTGAGAGATGAACTGGGTAGTATGAACTGTGGTAGGATGAAGTGGTAGGAGAACGTGTGTGAGTGATGAACGTGTGGTGAGATGAACTGGTGAGATGAACGTGTGGTGAGTGATGAACGTGTGGTGAGGATGAACGTGTGGTGAGGATGAACGTGTGGAGGATGAACGTGTGGTGAGTGATGAACGTGTGGTGAGATGAACGTGGTGAGTGATGAACGTGTGGTGAGTGATGAACGTGTGGTGAGTGATGAACGTGGTGAGGATGAACGTGGTGAGTGATGAACGTGTGGTGAGTGATGAACGTGTGGTGAGGATGAACGTGTGGTGAGAGATGAACGTGTGTGAGTGATGAACGTGTGGTGAGAGATTATCGTGTGGTGAGTGATGAACGTGTGGTGAGTGATGAACGTGTGGTGAGTGATGAACGTGTGGTGAGTGATGAACGTGTGGTGAGTGATGAACGTGTGGTGAGTGATGAACGTGTGAGTGATGAACGTGTGGTGAGTGATGAACGTGGTGAGTGATGAACGTGTGGTGAGTGATGAACGTGTGGTGAGTGATGAACGTGTGGTGAGTGATGAACGTGTGGTGAGTGATGAACGTGTGGTGAGTGATGAACGTGTGGTGAGTGATGAACGTGGTGAGTGATGAACGTGTGGTGAGTGATGAACGTGTGGTGAGTGATGAACGTGTGGTGAGTGATGAACGTGTGGTGAGTGATGAACGTGTGGTGAGTGATGAACGTGTGGTGAGTGATGAACGTGTGGTGAGTGATGAACGTGTGGTGAGTGATGAACGTGTGGTGAGTGATGAACGTGTGGTGAGTGATGAACGTGTGGTGAGTGATGAACGTGTGGTGAGTGATGAACGTGTGGTGAGTGATGAACGTGTGGTGAGTGATGAACGTGTGGTGAGTGATGAACGTGGTGGTGAGTGATGAACGTGTGGTGAGTGATGAACGTGTGGTGAGGATGAACGTGTGGTGAGTGATGAACGTGTGGTGAGTGATGAACGTGTGGTGAGAGATGAACGGTGGTGAGTGATGAACGTGTGGTGAGTGATGAACGTGGGTGAGTGATGAACGTGTGGTGAGTGATGAACTGTGGTGAGTGATGAACGTGTGGTGAGAGATGAACGTGTGGTGAGGATGAACGTGGTGAGTGATGAACGTGTGGTGAGTGATGAACGTGTGGTGAGTGATGAACGTGTGGTGAGGATGAACGTGGTGAGTGATGAACGTGGGTGAGTGATGAACGTGTGGTGAGGAATGAACGTGTGGTGAGTGATGAACCTGTGGTGAGTGATGAACGTGTGGTGAGTGATGAACGTGTGGTGAGAGATGAACGTGTGGTGAGTGATGAACGTGTGGTGAGTGATGAACGTGTGGTGAGTGATGAACGTGTGGTGAGTGATGAACGTGTGGTGAGAGATGAACGTGTGGTGAGTGATGAACGTGTGGTGAGTGATGAACGTGTGGTGAGTGATGAACGTGTGGTGAGTGATGAACGTGTGGTGAGTGATGAACGTGGTGAGTGATGAATGCGTGTGAGAGATGAACGTGTGGTGAGTGATGAACGTGTGGTAGTGATGAACGTGTAGTGATGAACGTGTGGTGAGAGATGAACGTGTGGTGAGTGATGAACGTGTGGTGAGAGATGGATAAGTGGAGTGGAGATAGGGGGGGGTGAGTGATGGAATGGTGTTCAATAGGGGAGGGTGGGGAGGAGGGTGATTGAGAGACAGGGAGGGAGGGGTGAGGTGTACGAGGGTTTAGTGAGAGTTGGTGGGGGTGTAGAGTGGAGGGAGAGTAGGTAGAGTGGAGGGAGAGTAGGTAGAGTGGAGGGAGAGTAGGTAGAGTGGAGGGAGAGTAGGTAGAGTGGAGGGAGAGTAGGGAGAGTGGAGGGAGAGTAGGGAGAGTGGAGGGAGAGTAGGGAGAGTGGAGGGAGAGTAGGAGAGTGGAGGAGAGTAGGGAGAGTAGGAGAGTGGAGAGGAGAGAAGGTAGAGTGGAGGAGAGTAGGTAGAGTGGAGGATGAAGTAGGAGAGTAGGTAGAGTGGAGGAGATAGGGAGAGTAGGTAGAGTGGAGGGAGAGTAGGGAGAGTAGGTAGGGTGGAGGGAGAGTAGGAGATAGGTAGGGTGGAGGTAGGGATAGGGAGAAAGGGAGGGTGGAGGGGAGTAGGTAGGGTGGAGGGGGAGTAGGTAGGGTGGAGGGGGAGTAGGTAGGGTGGAGGGGGAGTAGGGAGGGTAGAGGGGATAGGTAAGGTGGAGGGGGAGTAACTAGGGTGAAGGATAGTAGGTGGTGAGGTGGTGTTGGGGAGCAAGAGGGGTGTTGGTGGTATACACAATCTCACTGCTGCCCCCCCCCCCGTCTCTGGCGGGACGAGTCTAATACAAAAAATATAAAACAGTTTTTAAGTTATGTGAACACATATAATATATTAATATCCTGCCACTGCCATCAGTTTTAAAGGTGAATGTTGCTTCAAAATCACAGTCACAGAGGACTGTAGCTATGATGCACTTCAAGAAGGCGCTAAACAGTACCTGATCAGCCGGGCTGTGGTTCCTACGTCGGTTTGCGTGCAGCCAGCAGTAACAGCCTGGTCCATAAGGCCGTGTCCCAATGCGAGTCCTGGTCACAGACCGGGCCGCGGGGGCGTTGATCTCCGAAACCCTCTTCAGGTATACCAATACAATATGAGAAAGAGGTTGAAGGTTGACTGACCTCAATATATATATAATATATATATATATATATATATATATATATATATATATATATATATATATATATATATATATATATATATATTGGTGATAAAAGGTTGATGAGTAGGCTTCAGGATGTACATGTTTATAGAGGGCAACGGGTATATCAGATCATTATTTGGTTGTAGCTACAGTTAGAGTAAAAGGTAGATGGGACAAAAGGAAAATGGCAACAGCAAGTAAGAGAGAGGTAAAAGTGTATAAACTAAGGAGGAAGTTAGGGTGAGATATAGCAACTATTGGCAGAAAGGTGGGTAGTGCAAGTAGGAGTAGTGGGGGTTGAAGAAAGTTGGGATAGTTTTAAAAATGCAGATTAGAATGTGGGGCAGAAGTTTAGGTTATAGGAGGGTGGTGCAGGAGGAAAGAGGAGGAGTGGTGGAATGAAGAAGTAAAGGGTGTGATAAAAGAAAAAGGTAGCTTATGAGGTTTTTACAAAACAGAAGTGTTAGTAGAAGAGCAGAGTATATGGAGAGTAAAAGAAAGGTGAAGAGAGTGGTGAGAGAGTGCAAAAGAAGAGCGGATGAAAGAACGGGAGAGGCTCTGTCAAGAAATTTTGCTGAAAACAAGAAAAATTTTGGAGTGAGATAAACAAGGTAAGAAAGCCTAGGGAACGAATGGATTTGTCAGTTAAAAACAGAGTAGGGAGTTAGTAGATGGGGAGCTGGAGGTATTGGGTAGATGGCGGAATATTTTGAGGAACTTTTAAATGTCGATGAAAAGAGGGAGGCGATAATTTCATGTACTGGCCAGGAGGTACAACATCGTTTAGGAGTGAAGAAGAGCAGGATGTGAGTGTGGGGAGGTGCGTGAGGCATTACGTAGAATGAAAGGGGTAAAGCAGCTGGAATTGACGGAATCATGACAGAAATGTTAAAAGCAGGGGGATATAGTGCTGGAGTGGTTGGTATTTTTGTTTAATAAATGTATGAAAGAGGGAAGGTACCTAGGATTGGCAGCGAGCATGTATAGTTCCTTTATATAAAGGGAAGGGGATAAAAGAGAGTGTAAAAATTATAGGGAATAAGTTTACTGAGTATACCAGGTAAAGTGTATGGCAGGGTTATTATTGAAAGAATTAGAGGTAAGACAGAGAGTAGGATTGCAGATGAGCAAGGAGGCTTTAGAGTGGGTAGGGGATGTGTAGATCAAGTGTTTACAGTGAAGCATATATGTGAACAGTATTTAGATAAAGGTAGAGAAGTTTTTATTGCATTTATGGATTTAGAAAAGGCATATGATAGAGTGGATAGGGAGCAATGTGGCAAATGTTGCAAGTGTATGGAATAGGTAGTAAGTTACTGAAGGCTGTAAAGAGTTTTTATGAGGATAGTGAGGCTCAGGTTAGGGTGTGTAGGAGAGAGGAGATTACTTCCCGGTAAAAGTAGGTCTTAGACAGGGTTGTGTAATGTCACCATGGTTGTTTAATATATTTATAGATGGGGTTGTAAAAGAAGTAAATGCTAGGGTGTTGGGGAGAGGGTGGGATTAAATTATGGAGAATTAAATGCAAAATGGGAGTTGACACAGTTACTTTTTGCTGATGATACTGTGCTTATGGGAGATTCTAAAGAAAAGTTGCAAAGGTTAGTGGACGAGTTTGGGAGAGTGTGTAAAGGTAGAAAGTTAAAAGTGAACATAGATAAGAGTAAGGTGATGAGGGTATCAAACGATTTAAATAAAGAAAAATTGGATATCACATTGGAGAGAGGGATTATGGAAGAAGTAAATGTTTTCAGATATTTGGGAGTTGATGTGTCAGCAGATGGGTTTATGAAGGATGAGGTTAACCATAGAATTGATGAAGGAAAAAGGTGAGTGGTGCATTGAGGTATCTGTGGAGACAAAAACGTTATCCATGGAGGCAAGAAGGAATGTACGAAAGTATAGTGGTACCAACACTCTTATATGGGTGTGAAGCATGGGTTGCAAATGCTGCAGCGAGGAGGAGGCTGGAGGCAGTGGAGATGTCCTGTCTAAGGGCAATGTGTGGTGTAAATATTATGCAGAAAATTCGAATGTGGAAATTAGGAGAAGGTGTGGAGTTACTAAAGTATTTGTCAGAGGGCTGAAGAGGGTTGTTGAGGTGGTTTGGTCATTTAGAGAGAATGGATCAAAGTAGAATGACTTGGAGAGCGTATAAATCTGTAGGGGAAGGAAGGCGGGGTAGGGGTCGTCCTAGAAAAGGTTGGAGGGAAGGGGTAAAGGAGGTTTTGTGGGCGAGGGCTTGGACTTCCAGCAAGCATGTGTGAGCGTGTTAGATAGGAGTGAATGGAGACGAATGGTTTTGGGACCTGACGAGCTGTTGGAGTGTGAGCAGGGTAACATTGTGTGAAGGATTCAGGAAACCAGTTAATTGATTTAGTTGGACTTGAGTCCTGGAAATGGGAAGTACAATGCCTGCACTTTAAAGGAGGGGTCTGAGATAGTGACAGCTGGGAGGGACTTTTCTCAGCTGTAGTATCTGAGCTCCTCTGCAAAGACAGTGATTATGTATGAGTGTGGTGAAAGTGTTGAATGATGATGAAAGTTTTTCTTTTTGGGGATTTTCTTTCTTTTGGGTCACCCTGCCTCGGTGGGAGACAGCCGACTTGTTGAAAAAAAAAAAATATATATATATATATATGTGTGTGGGAGCGGGCCGAAGGGGCGATGACCTTCGGAAGCGACTCAAATTACATACCTCACAACTTGAACCTTCCTGTATCTCACCTGTTGTATTCATTTGATCGCCTCCGACCAATTTTAAGAATGTTCCAAACGAAGTTTTAAAAATGGAAATACAATCTAAAACATTGAGGGATATGAGGGTGAGAAGGGATATGAGGGTGAGAAGGGATATGAGGGTGAGAAGGGATATGAGGGTGAGAAGGGATATGAGGGTGAGGAGGGATATGAGGGTGAGAAGGGGGATGAGGGTGAGAAGGGGGATGAGGGTGAGAAGGGGATGAGGGTGAGAAGGGGGATGAGGGTGAGAAGGGGGATGAGGTGAGAAGGGGATAGGGTGAGAAGGGGATGAGGGTGAGAAGGGGATGAGGGTGAGAAGGGGATGAGGGTGAGAAGGGGATGAGGGTGAGAAGGGGATGAGGGTGAGAAGGGGGATGAGGGTGAGAAGGGGGATGAGGGTGAGAAGGGGGATGAGGGTGAGAAGGGGATGAGGGTAAGAAGGGGGATGAGGGGTGAGAAGGGATGAGGGTGAGAAGGGAGATGAGGGTGAGGGGCAGGAGAGTGAGGGGTCAGGAGGGTGAGGGGCAGGAGGGTGAGGGGCAGGAGGGTGAGGGGCAGGAGGGTGAGGGGCAGGAGGGTGAGGGGCAGGAGGGTGAGGGGCAGGAGGGTGAGGGCAGGAGTGGCAGGGTGAGGGCAGGAGGGTGAGGGGCAGGAGGGTGAGGGCAGGAGGGTGAGGGGCAGGAGGGTGAGGGGCAGGAGGGTGAGGGCGAGTAGGAGGGTGAGGGGCAGGAGGGTGAGGGGCAGGAGGGTGAGGGCAGGAGGGTGAGGGGCAGGAGGGTGAGGGGCAGGAGGGTGAGGGGCAGGAGGGTGAGGGGCAGGAGGGTGAGGGGCAGGAGGGTGAGGGGCAGGAGGGTGAGGGGCAGGAGGGTGAGGGCAGGAGGGTGAGGGGCAGGAGGGTGAGGGGCAGGAGGGTGAGGAGGAGGGTAGGGCAGGGTGAGGGGCAGGAGGGTGAGGGGCGAGGTGAGGGCAGGGGTGAGGGGCAGGAGGGTGAGGGGCAGGAGGGTGAGGGCAGGAGTGAGGGAGGGTGGAGGTGAGGGCAGGAGGGTGAGGGCAGGTGAGGGCAGAGGTGAGGCAGGAGGGTGAGGGGCAGGAGGGTGAGGGACAGGAGGGTGAGGGACAGAGGGTGAGGCACAGGAGGGTGAGGCACAGGAGGTTGAGGGAGTAGAGGGTGAGGGAGAGCTAGGCTGCTACTGTGACTGTTAACCTTCTCTTTGAAGGTCAGGGAGTTATTCAACTCATTATGACTGGCCTTAGAGTGTTAGTGGTGTTATTATGGTGGTATGATGGGTTTGATAGTGATTGCATATGGGGTTAGGAGGATATGGTGTGGTGATGTGTTAGTGTGGGTATATGGTGTACATGGTGATGGTGTATAGGGTGTGATGTTTCAGGTGTATAGGATTTTAAACTTACTATCAAAGGGAGCAGGGACGGTACCTGGTCCAGGCAGCAGGAGCAGCATCAGTACCTGGTCCAGGCCGCAGGAGCAGCATCAGTACCTGGTCCAGGCGGCAGGAGCAGCATCAGTACCTGGTCCAGGCTGCAGGAGCAGCAGCAGCAGTACCTGATCCAGGCTGCAGGAGCAGCAGCAGTACCTGGTCTAGGCGGCAGGAGCAGATGCAGTACCTGGTCCAGGCGGCAGGAGCAGCAGCAGTACCTGGTCCAGGCGGCAGGAGCAGCAGCAATACCTGGTCCAGGCGGCAGGAGCAGCAGCAGTACCTGGTCCAGGCGGCAGGAGCAGCAGCAGTACCTGGTCCAGGCGGCAGGAGCAGCAGCAGTACCTGGTGGTAAATTAGACACATATGCAACACTAGGCGGCAGGAGCAGCAGCAGTACCTGGTTCAGGCTGCAGGAGCAGCATCAGTACCTGGTCCAGGCTGCAGGAGCAGCATCAGTACCTGGTCCAGGCTGCAGGAGCAGCATCAGTACCTGGTCCAGGCTGCAGGAGCAGCATCAGTACCTGGTCCAGGATGCAGGAGCAGCATCAGTACCTGGTCCAGGCTGCAGGAGCAGCATCAGTACCTGGTCCAGGCTGCAGGAGCAGCATCAGTACCTGGTCCAGGCGGCAGGAGCAGCAGCAGTACCTGATCCAGGCTGCAGGAGCAGCATCAGTACCTGGTCCAGGCTGCAGGAGCAGCATCAGTAGGAGGTTTAGGAGGCAGCTGCAGGAGCTGTAGTACCTGTTTCAGGCGGTAGCAGCTGTAGTACCTGGTTCAGGTGGCAGAAGCTGTAGTACCTGGTTCAGGCGGCAGCAGCGGCAGTACCTGGTTCAGGCGGCAGCAGCGGCAGTACCTGGTTCAGGCGGCAGCAGCGGCAGTACCTGGTTCAGGCGGCAGCAGTGGCAGTACCTGGTTCAGGCGGCAGCAGCGGCAGTACTTGGTTCAGGCGGCAGCAGCGGCAGTACTTGGTTCAGGCGGCAGCAGCGGCAGTACTTGGTTCAGGCGGCAGCAGCGGCAGTACTTGGTTCAGGCGGCAGCAGCGGCAGTACTTGGTTCAGGCGGCGGCAGCGGTAGTACCTGGTTCAAGTGGCAGCAGCGGCAGTACCGGGTTGAGGCAGCAGGAGTGGCACCTGGTTGAGGCAGCAGGAGTGGCACCTGGTTGAGGCAGCAGGAGTGGCACCTGGTTGAGGCAGCAGGAGTGGCACCTGGTTGAGGCAGCAGGGGTGGCACCTGGTTGAGGCAGCAGGAGTGGCACCTGGTTGAGGGAGCAGGAGTGGCACCTGGTTGAGGGAGCAGGAGTGGCACCTGGTTGAGGGAGCAGGAGTGGCACCTGGTTGAGGGAGCAGGAGTGGCACCTGGTTGAGGGAGCATTAGGGGCACCTGGTTGAGGGAGCAGGAGCGGTACCAACTCTGCTAACTGGGTAATATCCGTTTACCCACTATTGATTGGCTCGTTCCGCAACTCTGATTGAAATCCATGTGAATCAAACGACGCTAAGACGACTGCTCTACGACAGCGACATGCCGATTCTAACTAAGACCACGCTAAGAAGGATCAAGTAGAATCTTCGAAGATTACAACGATCAGAAGACTCCACAATAACTTCACGTCTAGGCAGAATCGACCAGACTACAACGCAAATAAAACTAAGAGGCCGACATATATATAATGTCGTGACGAATAGGTAAAACTGGTCAATTAGCAGGAACTCGTTTTAAATTAAGTTCTTTCTAAAAAAAATCTTATTCGTTTTAAGATATATTTTTTTCATTTGTTTTAATGTTAAAATTAATAATTTTGTACCAAAAGAACCTTATTATAACAAGCGCAATTTAATTTTGCCTAATTCAACTAAATATATTTTAGATAAGTTTTCAATGATTTAATAATAAACAAACACAATGAAATATATTTTTCTCGTTTAGTTCAGAATGATTTTTGCGAAAATATTGCATACACAAATTTTAGCTCTCTGTGAATCTGAACAAGATGTCCTCTCTTGAGCTACTCTACCAGCAGCTGAAGGAAGAACTTAAAGTGGCTAAGCTTGAGATACAGCGACTGACTGAGGAAAACAAGAGGATTCGTAGTAATCCTCCTGTTGTGAATCCTCAAGTCAAGAAAGAAACCTGGACTGTGGCTGGAATGCATGGGACAAAGTTAAGGATCAAGTGGACGGATGGAGAGGTAGAAACAATGAAGATCCAGGAGAACGTCGTGGAAACATCGAACCGATTCTCCGTGCTACCCGATGAATGTGAGTCGACTTCTGGGAACGTCACGACGAACGACACCAAGGAAGGTAAAAACATTGTTGTTGTTGGGGAGGTTAGGTATATGGATAGGGCCTTTTGTTTGAAGGATAGGAGTAGGAGAAAGAGGGTTTGCTTTCCTGGGGCAGGGATGGAGGATATTGTTAGCCGTCTGGACAACATCATGAGAGGTAATGGGCACAATCCTATTATCTGTCTCAGTGCTGGAGGCAACGATGTTGGCAGACGTAGGAGTGAGAACCTGACTAGCAGGTATAGGTCAGCAATAGACATAATTAGGAAGAAGGGTGGGAACCCTGTCATATGTGGTATTTTGCCAAAGAGAGGAGTTGGAAATGAATGGTTGTCCAGAGCAATTGGTGTCAATTGCTGGCTGGACAAATACTGTAAGGAAAATGATGTAACGTTCATAGACAACTGGGACCTCTTCTATGGCAGAAATGACATGTATGCCAGGGATGGGGTTCACTTATCCAGGTCTGGGGTGGGGGCACTGGCAACTGCAGTGGAGGGAGCTGTTAGGGCTTTAAACTAGAAATAGTTAGTGGTATGGGTTTTGGGGGAAAAACAGCTAAGTCCCAGTGTAGTAGTAATATCAGTTCTAGGGGAACTAGTAATAGGCAGAATAAGGTGGATACTGGAAAGCCAGTGGCACTAGATGACAAGGAGAGAAATAGGTATGGTGGAAAAACAGAAATGAGCAGGAAGGGTAAAGAGAAAGGGGAGGGTCTTTAAAAGTATATTACACCAATAGTCGTAGTGCTAGGAATAAGTTGGACGAGTTGAGATTAGTTGCTAGTGCGGGTAATATTGATGTTTTTGCAATAACTGAGACATGGCTTAATAACCCTTTTAGCTCTGTCGGGAATTCAGGTTCCCACCTTTTTTCTATAACCATAGCAATGTACTGGTAACAGTTGGAGGCCAAAAAAAAGTGAAGGGACCTTCAGTCCCCTTTTAGAAACCTACTTGATTGTGAATCTGGCAATTTTGGCAGCTCTCTGCCTCACACAACAACAAACAGCTGAAACTTCTTGTGATGTGCTCATGCCCAGGGAATCTCCTCCTTTTCAAGTCCCGATTCTTTCATTCTATGGTGAGTTACATTGTGGAACTTTGTCAATATCAATGTCAATAGTGTATAATTGAATAAAATTCTGTTTTCTAACTGAAATTTTATACACTTGTAACTTCACTTTTTACCCTCAAAAAGCCTGGAGGGACCCTGACTTCCCACCATTATATTTTTTGAAATTTTTCTAATTTTGATTTTTTTTTCATGAATATATGTATTCCTTAGCTTCCTACGAAGGACATCTCAACAAATGAGAACAAACAGACATGTATTTCATAATTCAGGGCAAAAAGGGTATGAAAAATCGGGACATGCCTGCTGAATGTCATATCTATTGTTTTAAATTGTTCCAAGTAGACAGAAGTATCGGTAAGGGGGGTGGGGTGGCACTCAATGTCCGTGATCATTTAAATTGTTGCATAAAAACGGGTATAAAGTCTGAAATAATACAGAGTCTGTCTGGATAGAATTTTCAGAGGGGTGTGAAAAATTTGTTTTAGGCGTGATATACCGTCCTCCAAACTTAGATAGGGAACAAGAGAGACTACTTTGGGAGGAAATTGTTAAGGCCACAAGGCACGATAATGTAGTAATTCTAGGGGACTTTAACTTTAGTATATATTATTTCAGGCTTTATACCCGTTTTTATGCAACAATTTAAATGATCACGGACATAGAGTGCCACCCCACCCACCTTCCCGATACTTTTGTCTTCTTGGAATAATTTAAAACTCTGAATGTGACATTCAGTAGGCATGTCCCGATTTTTCGAATTAAACCATGTCTCAGTTATGGCAAATACATCAATGTTACCTGCACTAGCAACTAATCTCAACTCGTCCATCTTATTCCTAGCACTACGACTATTACTGTAATATATGTTTAAAGACCCTCCTTTCTCTTTACCCTTCCTGCTCAGTTCTGTTTTTCCACTATACCTATTATTAGTTCCCCTGGAATTCATAATATTACTACTCTGGGACTTCACTCTTTTTCCCCCATATCCCATACCAATAACTGAACTGTTTTATAATATGACGAACTTAAGTGGCTAGTCTCACATATGATGAGTCGGTGGAGAAGAAACAGCTCACATATTAACACAGTCTCACACTACCTGTGTCCTAGACCTCCACAAAAGATGAAGGTAAAGTTGGGTAGATCATAACTTTTCGCCCGAGTCATGCAGCTCGTCTAAGCCCTTGGGGTCCTGCTGCCTGCAAAACACACTGGCTAAGAAAGAGAAAGACACTAGAGTTACCAACATGACAAGTGGTTCCCTCTCTTGATAGTCTTAATAGACAGGTGAGAAAAAAATAGTCTGATGTTACATTAAACACTAAGGTTCCACAAATTCACGTACTTTAAGTAAAGCACATAAAATACCGGGTTTCGGTCCTGATATAAATAATGCAGAATATACCACCTCACTAGGTACATTTTCAGACTTCAACTTTATTTTCGAATAACATTCATAAACAAACGTAGCATTTCTTAAAAAAAAATGTTTAAATTTAAAAGAATTTTATCCCCAGTTGAAAGTTATATTTAAGTTCAGAGATGTTATAGATGTTGAAATACAGTCGTCAGTAGTCTACAAATATAATTATCATAGCTATAATGCCATGTATATCGATAAACGAAGCGTCAACTGAAGGTCTGCATCTCTGAATACTTGGGTAGATCTGTTTAGAAGAAATAAGCTATTGAATAAACCCTCATTTGGTGCCAAGTGCCAACATAGTGAAGCCACAGACCGGACGATAGACATGAAATTGTTCATTGTGTTGTGCTGCCAACCTAACACCCTTGAGCTGGTAACAGTTGTCTCTACACCAGGGCTACTCAATTGGCGACCCGCGGTCCGAATCCGGACCTTCTGAGTGTTCTAGTTGAACAGCGGGCTTCAGTTATTAAATAACAGCTGTTACCACGTTCAGGATCAGATGGAATGAAATGCATACACTTAATGGAATACAGTATTCTAGCATAGCTAAATAGTGATACTTTCTTCCATTCAATGGTAATTCATATTGGTAATTAACACCTGTACAATGAAGTTGACTTTTTTGGCATTTTGGAAAGAGTTTGGCCGCATATGGGTTGGGAAGTCTGGCCACCCTGGTGCAACTTTGCGTTTGTGCAAGGTATGATTTAAAGTTTTCTCATTTTCTTTTTAGCAAGTTTGATTTTAACTTCGTGTGTCCACCTCTTTTATGAATAAATACGTTGGTGGGGTATTTAGTATTGAATCTTGTGATCAAATTCATCACATCAATGTTTAATCAAATTGGGTAATGTTTTTCCTCATTCTGGTCGTTTCTAATTTATGTAAAGTGGATATAAAACATGTTTTATTTTAATACAGATAAATTTCAGTAATAAACATTTCATAATACAGAGGACAACTGCTTCACCAAGCTTGTGATTGATATTTTCATATTTATTATAGTACTATTATTAAACCCAAAAACTAGAAGTCATATTTAGACTGTAAAATTTACAGTCTAAATATGACTTATAGTTTTTAGATTTTTTAATTCTCCAGATATTTATTTCCATATAAAATTATTTGTTTTACTAAACTAGTCATATCTTTTCAAAGGAGACATGACAGGTTCAAAAAAGAATGAAGTTTGATGATGGAAATGGTTGGTTGAAGGAAGACTGGACACAGCAGTTTGCTTTCAGTCTTCCCACAAGCACTTCTGAGACACTGCGTCTCGTATGTAGGGAAACAATTGCCGCAGTGGACACCAGTAATATGAAACGCCATTTTTTTTTACATAATGAAACGTGTAAAAAATGTATCCGGACCTTTGCATACATTGGTACTTGTCCAAGTGGACCTTTGCTCATAGTAGTCGAGTAGCCCTGATCTACACCATCAAAGATAACCTTCTATCTGTAACAATGATCGCTCAGTAGAGTTACTTTGTTTCTAGTTATTTTTTTATGCTTTTGTATTTTTTCTTTTACTTATTTTAATATGATGTTTAACATATATTTAGATCTCGTTCTTATGTGTAATTTTCTTTTTGTGCGGTGACTGATGCTGAGAGTTAACTCCGAAACTTGTGAATAAGTGTTTCAAGTAGCTGTGTGTGCCTGCGTTGCTCCATAGTTTCTTGGACCCTGCCATGCCTATTCTTATAACTGTGTACGAAAGCTGCTTTCATTATTTATTCGACCGAGACAAGAAAGTTTAGGTATGACCCCATGCGGGTGAGCTGGGAAGACGGGGCAGGCGAAGAACAGCGTTAGAGAGGAGTGTCCACAGTCTTGGAGAAAGAGCCAGGGCTTAACCCAGCAGCCAGGTGATCGTGGGACAGACTGGAGAATCAGGAAGAGTAGGCACAGTTGCAACGGTCTTGTGGAGGTTGAAGGTCTTTAGTCTTGACAAGCTGGCAGCAGGTTAGGTCGCAGGACAAGTCAGGCAGGTAGGAACATCAGAGGGCAGCATACTGGTGGTATTATTGACGTGATTAAGGTGGCAGGTTTGTAGAGGAGCCATTCTCAAATTTCTTGAGGCTGCCCCTAGAGAGGTAGTAAAGTTTTGTCTTGTTCCCAAAGGTGAATCATAGAGACTTGAGGAATTCCAGAACTTGGGTGAGAGCGAAGTGATGAGGTTCGTAGGCAAACTTGACAGTTCCTGCACCGAGGTGTTTGTAGAGATCAGTGTAGGTAGTGGTGTCAGCATTTGATGGAGCAGTGTGGAAGGTAAGGCTTTCCCATGTTGATGTGCTAGAGTTGTCAATATCTTCTAACGTGGATCCAGTAGACGAGTCTACCATGGAGTTAGCAGGTGACCGAGGGTCGACAAGAGCAGTAGAGAGGTGTATTAGTGGTGTGTCAGCATGTTGGGAGACGTGAGAGGCGGTGGTTGATGCAGGATGAGCAGTGTTGACGACTATGGAGATGGTTGTGGAAGTTTCTGGAACAGTTGCTTGGGCAGGAGACAGGTCAGCAGGTGTAGTGAAGTTAACGACGTTAGGAAGAATCTTGAGAATGTCAGCTGAAGATGTGGAGTCAAGGAAAACGAAGGCAGGCATGTTGTTAAGACGGAATAGTTCATTTATAGTTGTGTTGAATATGCCTGGGTGGGCTGCATTAGCAAGGTGCTCATACATCATGCAATACAACACCTTTGAAGGAGCCGCGTCTGGAAGTGAAGAAAGGGAGCTGCTGGATAGAGATGGCTGTTGGATAGAGATGGCTGTTGGATAGAGATGGCTGGATAGAGCTGCCCGCGCGTGCGCGCAGGCAGCTTGAAGAATTTTCTTGGTATCAGATTGTAGTTTTGTTATGGTGGCATATGTCGGTGATTTGGGGCTGCTCTTCTTAGCTTTTTCTTTGATTTTCTTAGACAGCACTTCATTAGTGGGCATTTGGCTGCAAGGGTATGACGAGTGCATTTGTAGTTGAGGCAGGTTGGAGTGGCATTGGTGGTGGAACAGGCTTTGAAATCGTGACTTTTTCCTCAGCTGGAACAGAATTTCTTGTCTTTAATGGGACAGTCGGTCGCTGAGTGATGGTAAGAATAACAGTTTTGAGCAGTCAGCTGGGTGAGACATGAGCAAAACGTTCTGGTTCTTGTGTCGTGAATGACTATAATATTAGGAGATGGCTAGGCCATCAGAAAGCGCTTTGGTAGCCATATCTCTGTTGGAAAAGGTGAGTTTGACCATTGAAGAAGTGTTTGGAATTTTGGTGATGTTGTCAATCGAGGCCCAAGTGTTTTGTTCCTCGATAGAGGTCTTCAGGTCAGCAGTTGTTAGGGATGTGATGATCTTGACCAACCGTGAAGGTGAAGGAGATACGTTGAATTGTCGGTCACTGAGTGTCTTCATTGTGGTGTCGTGCATGAGTTTTGATGCTTCATTGTCGTCAGTACAGATGACAAAAAAGAAGTCCTTCAGAGAGTGAATTGCTGTGAATTTGACCTGCAAGCAGGTCCTTATAGCGGCAACAAAGGCTAGTTTGGAGTCATTTGACTCCAGTGGCTGGTTTAATCTTTACACGACATGAAAGCATCGTGAAAGAGTAAAGGCGATGGTGTGTAGGTTACAAATTCCCTTCCCCAACTGGGATCGGAGGGTTACTTTTTGAGGTAGAGTAACTGTGACTTGCCAGTAGCAGGTTATTAATTTATTCCACTTCCTGTGGCTGAAGAAATACTTCGTGACATCCCTGTACCTTACACTTTCAACTGTGTTCTTGTGTACCTGTTGCCCGCCACTCTACACCTTAGGAAGTCCCAGTATTATGTATATGACGAAGGACGCCGGAAGGCCACTTTGAAATAACCTTATCTCATCCTTTTATAAAAAAAAAAAACCGACAAATGTAACAAGTAATATAAAGATGTAAAAGAATCTTAAAAAACATGTATCTTTATTCCAATAAAAAATAATAATTATCCAAAATGAAGCAGTAATAAAAAAGGAATAAAATATTTATGATGGATATGCTCGGCACTGTGTTCACCACTACATCCGTAAGTCTGTTTTCTTGAGTGCAGTTTACTCCCTCTGTCCTCTGAGTTTATATTCATTGGCTTATGCCACTTCGCACACATGCTGTATTCTTTTCAAGACTGATGTACTGATTACCTCGACTCAAGGCTGAAGGACTGATTACCCTAAACTCCTCCTGTTTTCACCATTCTCCCTTGTATGGACTGATGAAGCCACTGTGCGGCGAAACGTTTCCTCATTAAAGATACCAAAGTGTTGCACACGTGTCTAATTTATTTAGGTAAGATTTGCCATCTCTAAACCTGTGCTTGTTATTGCTATTAAAACCAAGTCTTCCCAAGTGATCCATCAACCACTCGCCTTCTGATTATTGCTACCATTATCTTACATAATGTGCATGTTAGTGATATTGGTCTATAACTTTATACTTTCTGTTTCGTGTCTTAAATGTTGAGACAACATTCGATGCCTTCCAAGATCTCTGGTAATCGCCCCTTAGATTTTAGCTAGTGGCTCATACCGCTTCTGCTCCCTCTCGTAGAATCCATAGTGAAACTTTGGTCAAGTCACATTGTCTTTGATCTGCCCAGCCCAGTCAAAAGTTACTTTTCTGCCTTTTCTGTTGAGTGTATGGTGTACAGAACTCTTTGGTGTATATCCTTTCTCTTTGGCTCTCCTGTGTTGCCCCTGTTTCTACTGAGAATACCTCTTTAAATAGTTTTAGTTTTTCACAGACTTTCCCGTCGCGCGTGCGCGCACTTGTGTGTGTCGGGGGAGGGGTGGGGGGTAAGAGGAGGATGGGTATGACAGAACCCTACAAATCCTTAAGACCCATAAATCCCCACTGGATGTAGAGGTTTTCCCCCACACCGTCGTATAGCAGTATAGGACTATAAATCCTCATCAAGAGGTACGGATGGACACCATAAATCCTTGTCAGGTGTCTGACAGTACATAATGCACCGTCATCGGATGATTCAGTAAGGAACATCATCATCTCAAGTAACAGATAAGATATAATAAACCTTCCTCAGTTGATAGGTAGTATACCACTGATCCTCATCAGGTGGTATGTAGAATACCATATATACTCGTCAGGTAGCAGGTTGGATAACATTAATCCTGATTAGGTAGTAAGCAGAATACAGTCAATCTTGGTCAGGCAGGAGGCACAGTAGGTAATACGCCACAAATCCTTCAGCTTTAAACATGGTGAGAGGCGCCCCAGCGTGTTCCTACGGACTGCTGGCTTGTCAATACGTAGGCCGGGGGAGGCTGACGAGAGTCCTTTGATACATGTCCTTGAGCCAAAGTGATTATTGGGACGTTTATGTGTCGAATAAGAGTGGGGGGACATTGAGAGGGAAGGGGACATAGAAGGGGGAGATATATATATATATATATATATATATATATATATATATATATATATATATATATATATATATATATATATATATATATGCAAAAAGATCACAGTAATCAGGTGATATCAAAATATGCAAGACAACCACTATGAAAAAATAGAGGAATTCCAAGCGCTTTCGTGACTACTCACATTATCAAGGAACTATGATAGTTCCTTGATAATGTGAGTAGTCACAAGCGCTTGGAATTCTCTATTTTTCATAGTGGTTTAATTTATATATATATATATATATATATATATATATATATATATATATATATATATATATATATATATATTTAAAGGATGACTTAGAGAAAAGGGGGACAGAGAGAGAGAGTAAGAGATATAAAAAATAACGTAGGATTATATGGGAAAGACAGACAGCAGAGTACTTGGAAGTCCTCGCCGAGGCTGTCTGTTGAGGAAACTATCCATTTCTTATCAGATTAAAAACTATCGCGTATTATCTAGATGTATAGGCCAAGTATAGAAAAGCAGAAGGCTCTCTTCCCACACTCTTCTCTCTCCGGCCACTGCTGGCATGAAATCAGGGAGAAAAATAACCCATAAAATCGAAAAATCGCATGGATAGAAGCCATGGGCTGAAACTGCTTCTACTTAATTAGCATTGTTTCTATCTTCCTTACTCGTGCTACTTCACTGGCACTCTCATAACTGTATGTACCAATACTTCACTGGCACTCTCATAACTGTATTTACCAATACTTCTACTTCTAGTCACCACCAGCACTGTTATGACTAACACAATCACCTATTCTACCACTAGTACTTTTATTAAGTTGCCTCGCTGTCAACTGATTGTCATGATGCACTTGCTGAACAAACATCAGGAATCCGTTGACTTCAGATTGCTCCAGCGTAGTATCATCTAGCTGAATTCTGTACTTGCAAAGAGCTTGTCCAGCTGGAGCTTGAATGACTATATTGTCGTCCTTCTTATTACTTTAGCGAGTAGTTTATGCAGCATGTGAACATGCTGCATTTTCTGCCTCTCAGCTTCACCCTATTGTATCGAATTACATTCTCATTCTGCACTGCAAATAGCTCTCCGTGCCTAAGCATATCAAAGCCTTATATCATCTTGAAGGTTTCATTAAGATCTCTGAAACTCCGTTTCCAAAGAGAGGAAAAGCTGAGTGCTTTGAATCTCTCACTCGTGTGTTTAGCGCTTCTTTTGATTATAATAATAATTTGAATCTCTCATCATATAGTTTGTTTCTGAGTGATGATATCAGCTTCGTAGCTCTTTTCTGTACCCTCTCCAGTATACTTTTATCTTTATGTAATTTAGAGGCCAAAACAGACCGGCATATTCAAGAAACTGTCTGACAAGTGCATTATAGAGTCAATATCGTTGAAGGTGTTTTGTGCTCAAAGTTTCTAGCCATTATTCCTAGCATTCTTGTATCTTTGCTGCTCCCAGATAGACCAGTAATGAGTACTTTTGAGGTCGTTGGTAAAGATTAGTCCAAGGCTCTTTTCTACTCCTGTTTCGATTATTTTTGTTACCAAACGTTTCGTAATCATGTAAATAAGTTCACCCGTTTGCGAGCCGTTAAGCATTCCAAGATCTTTCGAAGTTCACTGCATGTGGCAGGATTTGATGAAATAACTTATCTCATGCCTGGTACTCCGTGGTATGGGAGTTACCGACTAGCTTGGTAGGTAAGTACGTATAACGTTTGTCAGGAAACAGGACAAGTGTCGTGCCGAATAAGTAAAATTGGTCAATTAGCAAGAACTCGTTTAAAATTAAGTCCCTTCTAAAAATTTCTCTTATACGTTTAATGATATATTTTTTTTCATATATGTCAATGTAAAAAATTATAATTTTGCACCAGAAGAATCTTAGAAAACTTACCTAACCTTATTATAACAAGGGCAATTTAATTTAGCCTAATCCAACTAAATATATTTTAGATAAGTTTACAATAATTTAATAATAAACAAACACAATGAAATATATTTTTTTCGTTAGGTTCAGAATGATTTTTGCGAAATTATTGCATACACAAATTTTCGCTTGCCTTATATGGCAAGATGAGTGTTACTATTTAAGCCAAAATCGCAAGTTCTGCCTATTCAGCACGACATATATATATTACATATACATAGATATACATAACTTTCACCTCCTTTTTTACCTTTTTCTTAGTAATATTATGTAAATATTATTAATATTAATTTAATTTTTATTTTAATATTTTTTAGTTTAACACTTTCAAATTCTTTAGAAATATATGCATAAAATATATGGTTGTGCTTATATTATTAAAACCGAGAATGACTTCTATTATTGAACAATTTACATAGCATTATTGCTCTTTTATTTAAAAAAAATATTAATTAGATTCCGGTCTTTACTTTTATTTATTGTACATAACTATTTTTTGAAATGGTGGACCGATAAGCCAGCGGAAGCTCCAGGGGCGGGTCGTTATGACTAAGACTCGCGTCAGGTAATACTTGCCATGTTCCTGACGAATATTGCCTAACCTAACCTTCAATTATTGTAAAAGATATAAACTCTGAGGGTTGTAGTTCTCTCAGCGTATATTTCCCGAAAGTTGACTTTAATTCTTAGTTAACTATTTCAAGTTTTCTTGTCTAGTGGTTTAATAGGTTACTGTGTAGCCTTACTGACCCTAGTGCAGTTGATAAGCTTGACCTAACCAATCAACCTTCGATTAGCAGAGGATATATATATATATATATATATATATATATATATATATATATATATATATATATATATATATATATATATAAATATACACATATATACCCTGAGGGATGTATTTCTGTCAACGTATTTATGCTGAGAGGTTTGTAACTTTTAGTTTGGGCATTAAAGGATTCTTGTCTGGAGGTGAAAAGGTTACAGTGCGTCCTTAATGATACTCGTGTAGTCAACACGCTGTTAACCCCCTTAACCAACCTTCAATTAGTTTTCTTTGAAATGTGTTAGCTTCATATCAGGGTTAAGTGCAATGTTGTTACTTTTGACTATATTCTGCATTAATTTCATGTGTTTTTTTATTTCATTTTGTATATATAATACCTATTATTTTCAAGTATTATTGTATTACTGGTCTTTCTACATATCACTACGTGTTGCACTTTTTTTTTATTAACACATCGGCCGTTTCCCACCAAGGCAGGGTGGCCCGACAAAGAAAAACTTTCATCATCATTCACTCCATCACTGTCTTGCCAGAGGCGTGCTTTCACTACAGCTACAAAATTGCAACATTAACACCCCTCCTTCAGAGGGGTGTTAAGGGGTTAAGGGATGTTGCACTTTCTCTACTAAAAAATTTTGTTGCTAAAGATTTTTGAAGATGTTAAGGGTATTTTGTGGTTGCTGAATTCGAAAATGATAGGTTTTTCAAATTGGCTCTAGTTTGTGATATTGCACACCTTCCCTCTGTTAACAGGGAACTTAGACCTTAACGCGTGTATACAGTGGCAACTTGTATATACAGATAGTTTTAATAGAGATTATTTTTAAATTATTTAATATTTATCGAATTGAGCTGTACCAACAAGGACCACCTGACAACATCGTAACATTTATTTTTTTCCAGATAAACAAGAGTTCTTCACGAAGAGTCTGCTTAAACAATCCCAATGCATTTTGCTACATTTGTGGCGAATACTCTTTGCAGAAACAAAGAAAAAATATCATAGATTTTGTAAAACAAGCTTATCTTACTTATTTTGGAGTGGCGCTTGGAGAACAAGCCAAGTCTTGGGCTCCCCATATAGTTTGTAAACCATGTGTAGAATGCTTACGATAGTGGAGAAATAGGAAAAAGAAAAGTTTAAACTTGGGTGTGCCTATGGTGGGGAGTGAGCCGAAAAACCACCACGATGGTTGTTATTTCTGTATGTTGAATGTGAAAGGTTTCAATCGATACAAGAAAGTCAAGTGGGAATATCCTGATCAGGAGTCAGCAAGGACACCTGTGCTACATAGCGAATACGTTTACAACACTACTTAACTTTCCGTTGTCAGATGTTGAAGAAACTCGGGGTTTAGGATGTAACACAGGTGATAGCAGTAGAAGTGAATATGAAGTAAGCATTTCAACACCCCAGCAGTTCTCCCAAGAAGAACTCAATGATCTGATACTTGACCTCAGTCTGTCAAAGCAAGCATCTGAACTTTTAGCATCCACACTAAAAGAAAAGAACTGTCTACGACAAGCTTTAAGGATTTAGGTACTACTATGAGCATAAAGGTACACTTTCCCGAGACAGATTTCCACCTAATCTTGGAGAGGTCAGTGAGGAACAAGGGGAGAGGTTCCAGCAAGATATAAAGGCGAGAGACAACACACATGATGGAGCCTCCAACGGGACTGTGCTGATGACAAACATAGAAGAAAATCGTACAACGTTTTCATATGCAGTAATTAGTGGTATCTGAATTATCTTACTATGTTAAACTGTTATTATAGAGAATGAAGTGCTGGTATGTATTACATGATTTGACTTTTGCATGATCTAAAAAATAATTTCAATGAAATTTGAAAGTCAGCCGAGCCTGATCAATATATTTGCCACATATTTCATGTTTTTCATTGGGATACCAAATTTATCAAAAAAATTGAACCAGTAAAGCAAAACCGATGACATATTCGGAATCAGCTCCAAAAACTTACCCTAAAATCGGTGTAATATCATTGGCCTGAAAATGAGTGTTGACCTGAGAATTATTCTACCCAACTTTATCAATTTTTCTACCAAACTATTAATTTCGTTCTGAATTTTTTTTAGGTTTTCATCTTCTTTGAAATACATAAGTTATATATAAAGATATATAGGTTTAAGTGTGATCAAAATCAATATCATTTGAGCTATATTATTTTAATTTGGTTACTAAAATCATGTAGTAATTACAGTTTCAAATGAAGCTGACCCTCTGTTAGTTAAGAGTGTAGTGACCCTCTGTTAGTTAAGAGTGTAGTGACCCTCTGTTAGTTAAGAGTGTAGTGACTCTGTTAGTTAAAGTGTAGTGACCTCTGTTAGTTAAGAGTGTAGTGACCCTCTGTTAGTTAAGAGTGTAGTGACCCTCTGTTAGTTAAGAGTGTAGTGACCCTCTGTTAGTTAAGAGTGTAGTGACCCTCTGTTAGTTAAGAGTGTAGTGACCCTCTGTTAGTTAAGAGTGTAGTGACCCTCTGTTAGTTAAGAGTGTAGTGACCCTCTGTTAGTTAAGAGTGTAGTGACCCTCTGTTAGTTAAGAGTGTAGTGACCCTCTGTTAGTTAAGAGTGTAGTGACCCTCTGTTAGTTAAGAGTGTAGTGACCCTCTGTTAGTTAAGAGTGTAGTGACCCTCTGTTAGTTAAGAGTGTAGTGACCCTATGTTAGTTAAGAGTGTAGTGACCCTATGTTAGTTAAGAGTGTAGTGACCCTATGTTAGTTAAGAGTGTAGTGACCCTATGTTGCCATTTACCCCCAAGTTTGTCAAGCACCTACTTACTACGAATTTATTAAGCACCTGCTTAGTTAAGCACCTACTTACCCTATGTTTGTTAAGCACCTACTTAACCTCTGATTGTTAAGCACCTACTTAACCTCTGATTGTTAAGCACCTACTTAACCTATGTTTGTTAAGCACCTACTTAACCTATGTTTGTTAAGCACCTACTTAACCTATGTTTGTTAAGCACCTAGGTAAGTTAAGCTGGTTATGCACCTATTTACCCTGGACCTGTATATGAACTACTAACTTCATATTGCATCTACTTTAAGATAGCATTGTCTCTGCTTTCCCTTAGTCTGCTTTGCACCTACGTTTCCCTGCTTCCCCACGTGCTACACCTGAGTTCGGTGCTATAAGTTTACGTTCCAGGATCACTCCACTTGTATCTTGTAGGTTTAGACTATATCTCCTTGAACCTTCTTGTTTTGTCATATTGCATTTGTCTTAATAAAGGGATCAATTTAATTACTGATCTCCTTTTAGCGTATTTAAAGTGCAATTAAAAAAAAGAACTTATATTTTGTGTTTTTAATTATATGGTAATATTATTTTTAATTTTACTTATAAAATCTTAAAATAGAAAATTTCTTTAATTTTTGCACTTTTCTAATTATGAATGTTTTTTCCGTAGACCTGATGATGAGAATAGAAACTCTCTAATCATTGTCTAAATATAGTTTGTTTGCCATATTGATAACAACAATATGGCGTGCCGAATAGGTAAAACTTGCAATTTTGCTTAAATAGAAACGCTCTTCTTGTCGAATAAGGCAAGCGAAAATTTGTGTATGCAATAATTTCGCAAAAATCATTCTGAACTTAACGAGAAAATATATTTCATAGTGTTTATTATTAAATTATTGTAAACTTATCTAAAATATATTTAGTTGGATTAGGCTAAATTAAATTGCGCTTGTTATAATAAGGTTACGTAAGTTTTCTAAGGTTCTTTTGGTAAAAAAGTATTAATTTTTATATTAAATGAAAAAAAATATACCTTTGAGCATATATGAGAAAATTTTAGAAAGGACTTAATTTTAAATGAGTTCTTGCTAATTGACCAGTTCTACCTATTAGACACTATATATATATATATATATATATATATATATATATATATATATATAATATATATATATATATATATATATATATATATATATGAGGGAGAGATAGATTAAGAAAAAAGAGGAATATTTTCTATTTTTATTTACTTTGATTTTGTCTCATTCTAATGAGTGATGGAATTTGTGGGAAATAAACTATATATTTTATGGAATCAAAATACAAATTGACGGATTGGTTGGAGAAAGATTTGATAAACAATGATGAAGGAAATAAGAGTGAAGGACGAGTAATACAGGTATAAGGAAGAGGGAGAAGCTAGCAGTGATTTTAGAGAGAGGCGAGAAAAGAAGGCCAAGGGAGGGAGGAAGAAAACGAGAAAGAAATCAGAGGGGGAATTGAGAAAATCTTGGACTGGAGAGTTATGCGAGGAGAAGGAAGCGAGAATCGTCATAATGCAAGTAAGAAGAAGTTATAAGGAAGGTCGGTCTAGAGAAGGACGGTATTAAACTATGAAGAAGGTAGATCTGAAGAAAAGCTCTGGCAGAAGAAAGTAGAAGAGAGGAAGAAGGGGCTTAAGAGGAAGACACAAGAGAGAGAACCCCCCAACTCTTACTGATGCTGTGAATTTGACTCAGTCTCTGATCTTTGATTCACATTCACTGATATCTCTCGGGTCGATTCAAGCCCTGAATCACCATGAGTCACTCAAAGCCTGACTCACAATGACCATGACTCAGTCTAACGCTGACTCACTCTTACTAAACCAAGACTCAAAACTTGTGTTGTCGATGGCAGGACACCTATCTCTTCAGCACTCGCCGGTCATGGTCAGAAAACAGGTCTTAGTCATAGGATAATCCGCTAACTGCAGCATTTGGTCACATGACCGAGGCCTTACGCTAGCTTATCGGTCCATCCAGAAAGAAAAGTGCACTCCCGGGACATCAATGGGATATAATTCTCGGGCAGATGCAAGGCGACGCGTATGTTGCTGTTGATGAGACAGCAAACTGGTCGCCTTACATACTTTAAAAAATGTTGCGTGGGGAGGAGATAGAGGTAACGGGTTGTGGGGCAAGTATACGTCAAGGGGTTGTGGGGCAAGTATACGTCAAGGGGTTGTGGGGCAAGTATACGTCAAGGGGTTGTGGGGCAAGTATACGTCAAGGGTTGTGGGGCAAGTATACGTCAAGGGGTTGTGGGGCAAGTATACGTCAAGGGGTTGTGGGGCAGATATCAAGGGTTGGGGCAAGTATAGTCAAGGGGTGGCTATTCAAGGGTTGTGGGCAAGTATAGTCAAGGGGTTGTGGGGCAAGTATACGTCAAGGGGTTGTGGGGCAAGTATAGTCAAGGGGTTGTGGGGCAAGTATACGTCAAGGGGTTGTGGGCAAGTATACGTCAAGGGGTTGTGGGGCAAGTATACGTCAAGGGGTTGTGGGGCAAGTATACGTCAAGGGGTTGTGGGGCAAGTATACGTCAAGGGGTTGTGGGGCAAGTATACGTCAAGGGGTTGTGGAACAAGTATACGTCAAGGGGTTGTGGAGCAAGTATACGTCAAGGGTTGTGGGGCAAGTATACGTCAAGGGGTTGTGGGGCAAGTATACGTCAAGGGGTTGTGGGGCAAGTATACGTCAAGGGGTTGTGGGGCAAGTATATGTCAAGGGGTTGTGGGGCAGTATAGTCAAGGGTTGTGGGGCAGATACGTCAAGGGGTTGTGGGGCAAGTATACGTCAAGGGGTTGTGGGGCAAGTATACGTCAAGGGGTTGTGGGGCAAGTATACGTCAAGGGGTTGTGGGGCAAGTATACGTCAAGGGGTTGTGGGGCAAGTATACGTCAAGGGGTTGTGGGGCAAGTATACGTCAAGGTTGAGTTGTGGGGCAAGTATACGTCAAGGGGTTGTGGGCAAGTATACGTCAAGGGGTTGTGGGGCAAGTATACGTCAAGGGGTTGTGGGGCAAGTATACGTCAAGGGTTGTGGGGCAAGTATGTCAAGGGGTTGTGGGCAAGATAGTCAAGGTTGGGGCAAGTATAGTCAAGGGTTGTGGGGCAAGTATACGTCAAGGGGTTGTGGGGCAAGTATACGTCAAGGGTTTGTGGGGCAAGTATACGTCAAGGGGTTGTGGGGCAAGTATACGTCAAGGGGTTGTGGGGCAAGTATACGTCAAGGAGTTGTGAGGCAAGTATACGTCAAGAGGTTGTGGGGCAAGTATACGTCAAGAGGTTGTGGGGCAAGTATACGTCAAGAGGTTGTGGGGCAAGTATACGTCAAGAGGTTGTGGGGCAAGTATACGTCAAGAGGTTGTGGGGCAAGTATACGTCAAGAGGTTGTGGGGCAAGTATACGTCAAGGGGTTATAGGGCAAGTATACGTCAAGGGGTTATGGGGCAAGTATACGTCAAGGGGTTGTGGGGCAAGTATACGTCAAGGGGTTGTGGGGAAAGTATATGTCAAGGAGTTGTGGGGCAAGTATACGTCAAGGGGTTGTGGAGCAAGTATACGTCAAGGGGTTGTGGGGCAAGTATACGTCAAGGGGTTGTGGGGCAAGTATACGTCAAGGGGTTGTGGGGCAAGTATACGTCAAGGGGTTGTGGAACAAGTATACGTCAAGGGGTTGTGGGGCAAGTAGACAGTTACAGGAGCAATGCTGTGCTGGAGGTGGCCCATCTTCAGAGTTTGGTTTATATAACTGAACTTCTTAGTTTTCATTGCTTTCACACGTGACAGAACAAGTACATTTCTGAATCACGTTTTTCAATGTGTATGTATTATTTGGGCAACGTTTCTCTTAGTGTAGAGCTCTACATGGAGCGACACGTCGTCTCAACAAAAGATTATTCTTCAAGGTGAGTCTTGTCTTCAAACAAATGCTACCACCTGTGTCAACCACTTCGCATACGTAAACAACCACAAAGGTTATTTTATTTTGTTACGTTATAGATTCTTATCGGTATCATATAGTAGGTTTTTCATAACTCTGTATGTAACTGGGTTTTTTTAAATTCTGCTACAGAAGCAGCTGGATTACTGTGTACCCTCATTCATCCTGTGGACGCCAGCCCAAAACATATGGATACACACAAAGCCTAGGATCAAGGGACCCAAAATATTTAATCAAGAATGAATCCGCAATTTGTTTGATATGTTACAACCAAATTCAGAATATTTGTACAAAATGTCTGGTCTCTTATTTTCATTAAAAAAAAAAAGTACTTTGACGTGTCACATTGGTTATTATTGTATGCTTTGTCTATATTCCTCAATACGTCAACAATCAAGTCCACAGTGTTAATTAAAGTGATCATAATGCTGACCACATACATCACGTTCAGTTTGATTATGTCGTCTGTGTGTATGACAAACTGCCAGAGGTACTTGTGACTTAGTTTAAGCCTGTCTACTACACCATTAGTCAGTTTACATTGCACGTTGCTCTGTAAATATACTTATTTACGTTTGTTATCGTAGATCTACTCAAGCTTTTAACTGTATTCATATAACATTGAGATTTATCATTTAATTCTCTTCTAATATTATTTCTAATGCTTGACACAGACATACTTCGGTAAATCTCTTGAAGGAAATAATGCGACGTGAATGCAACACAAGAGTCTTAGAGAATTCAATAGTTGTTTGACTTAAATCTGACCTCGTCTGGTGAGGCTACCTATGGGAACCCGGATTCCGTTTTCTGTTGCTTGTCTGAGTCAGGATTTTCAGCACTAACTGCCAACAAAACGAAAAAATTGAAATCATTTGGATGTCAAAGATGACACGGTCTTTGAATTGTCAGACAAAACTCCAGGTTCGATCTAAGCAGCAGCAGCGGCGGCGGCGGCGGCGACGGCGGCGGCGGCGGCGGCGGCGGCGGCAGCGGCAGCGGCAGCAGCAGCAGCAGCAGCAGCAGCGCGGCGGCGGCGGCGGCGGCGGCGGCGGCGGCGACGGCGGCGTTAGCGTTCTCATTGACGTCTACCTTAGATCAGCACTAAAGTTTTCTTTCTTTTTTGTTTTATTTGCACAACTTGGATTTTTTTTCAGATTACAGTATTTCAAGAAGTGTATAAAATTTTGCATGAAAAAAAGAGCTTAATGAGACAGGTTTCCGCTTTAGATTTTTTCATATTGTTTGACACAATTCTTTTTTTTTTTTAAGATTCTAACTTATACTGTGCCTGTGGGAGGGAAAGCAATTTCCAATGCAATTTAATATAATTAATTTATTCACCCAATTGCCAATATCGTTCAAGTAAGGTGGCGCATGCCTAGCAATACTTCAGTGATTCTTATTTTTCTGCTATATTATACAAGTTATCGAATAATTTATTTGAAAGTACGTTCCGGAAATGGGTATTTTGCCTTGAAACCGTCAGTGTCAAAGTAAGATTACTTTAAGAAGCCGAACATTCTATGGCTGACCGAGACTCGAAGATTACCGGTGGTGTGGCTGCCTCTGAGCTAATTTCATTCTACTCCCCGTGGAGGCTAGTACACCAAACGGGGAGTAGAATGGAATTAGCTCAGAGGCACCCACACCACCGTATGTCCTCGGACCAAGATAAAACATGTAGACGAATGGTTCAGAAAACCGACGAGTTCATAAATTAGACACATATGCAACCCAAGTGTTGCATATGTCTAATTTATCAACTCGTCGGTTTTCTGAACCATTCGTCTACATCCTGTCTGACACAGCAATATCTTGGGATCTTGATACAAACGAATTCTTCCACACTTGTCCAACCTTTGGATGAAGACCTACTTCGACTAGTGAATGGTACCACTATGACCCCGCCTCCTCCTGCTTCACCTCACCTGTCTACAGTATATAAGCAACCTCCATTGCCCTATGCAATGGAGTCACCATTTGGAGAAGACCCGGGCCGGATGTACCGGCGAACATACAACAACAACAACCCTATGCTGTTTCTTTCTCTCACTTCCTTCTTTCTTATCCCCCATCCTTCTTCTTCCTATATAGGTAGAACCACAGCCTGAAGTACCAAGATCTGCTGATGAAGATGCGACGTCAGAAGACACTCCCCATCATGGGGAGCCACAGCAAGAAAGAAAGAAGAAGATGACCGACACCCTCTACCCAGGGGGCCAATGCCGGGTCACCATTTGGAGAAGACCCGGGCCGGATGTACCGGCGAACATACAACAACAACAACCTATGCTGTACTTACTACCAGATTGATGGACTTACACATCGACTCCAGGCCGAGGGACTGATTACCTCAAACTCCTCCTCTCCATACTTTCTACTTTGTATTGTTATAAATTAGACACATATGCAATACTTTGGTATCTTTATTGAGGAAACGTTTCGCCACACAGTGGCTTCATCAGTCCAAAACAAAGTAGAAAGGTGTAAGGAGAGGAGGAGTTTGAGGTAATCAGTCCCTCGGCCTTAAGTCGATGTGTTCAGTCCATCAATCTTGTAGAAAGTACAGCACATGTCCGTTGAGGTGGCTTATATACTGTAGTCAGGTGAGGCGAAGCAGCAGGAGGCGGGGTCATAGTGGTACCATCCACTAGTCGAAGTAGGTCTTCGTCCAAAGGTTGGACAAGTGTGGACGAAGACCTACTTCGACTAGTGGATGGTACCACTATGACCCCGCCTCCTGCTGCTTCGCCTCACCTGACTACAGTATATAAGCCCCCTCTACGGACATGTGCTGTACTTTCTACAAGATTGATGGACTGAACAGATCGACTCCAGGCCGAGGGACTGATTACCTCAAACTCCTCCTCTCCTTACACCTTTCTACTTTGTATTGGACTGATGAAGCCACTGTGTGGCGAAACGTTTCCTCAATAAAGATACCCAAGTTTTGCATGTGTCTAATTTATCAAGATAAAACATCTAGCTCTGCTGGATGCTTGATTCTTGTAGGATTGCGTGGTCCTGTAGGTTAGAGCGTCATATGGTTTTCGCTCACCATGAGGCGGGCCAAAACGACATGGGTTCGAATCCTCGGCTAGTCGCAGTGTTATTGATATATTATATATATATATATATGTCGTGCCGATTAGGTAAAACTTGCTATTTTGGCTTAAATAGCAACGCTCACCTTGCCATATAAGACAAGCGAAAATTTGTGTATGCAATAATTTCGCCAAAATCATTCTGAACATAACGAAAAAAATATATTTCCTTGTGTTTGTTTATTATTAAATTAATGTTAACGTATCTAAAATATATTTAGTTGGGTTAGGCTAAATTAAATTGAGCTTGTTGTAATAAGGTTAGGTAGGTTTTCAAAGTTTCTCTTGGTACAAAATTATAAATTCTTACATTAACATAAATAAAAAAAATATATCTTTAAACGTATAAGAGAAAATTTTAGAAAGGACTTAATTTTAGATGAGTTCTTGCTAATTGACCAGTTTTACCTAATCGGCACGACATATATATATATATATATATATATATATATATATATATATATATATATATATATATATATTACTATAGTAAGATAAAACGCGAAAACGTTGTGATAATGAAACCTTGCTCAGCACTTGAGTATTTCCTTCAATTATTTTATCCCATCTTGTAAGAATTTCTTCAGGTTAATTATTTTTCAGAAGGATTTTTGCATTATCTGCAATCATATTTAAATAGTTTATATTATGTTTGACAATTCACTTACACGAGTTCAAAATATTGTCGCTGAAGTACCGAGAGTAGTGGCGCCAGGCTAATGATGTTTGCTCATGAGAATTCGCTTCGAAATGGATTCCTTGATGCATGTAAAGAGCTTTTGATCTTAAAAACTGGAGCTACCAGGCCTTTGTTAGGATCAAATCTCATTACTTCCCATACACTAAGAGTTGCGTGACTCCTTGTGGATTTAGTTTCCCCGGAACTCTAATAATATTAGTATTAATGATTATAGTAATATTAATGATAAATATTATAATAAAAATAATAATGATAATTACAAAAGCAATAATAAGAATTAATAATTCACATAAGAATTTTTCCTCCTTTCACTATTAGAATTTTCCTCTCACACTAGAAATTTCTCTTCCACTATAATGGTTTGCCTCTGAGCCTTCCATTTTTGTTGTTCCCAGATTAATTTTTAAGGCGAATTCTATTGATAGCTTTTACGAAATCAGCGTAAATGTCATCTGGCCATCCGGCTTATTCTCGACTTAGTCTACCGTAGTAGCTGAATGGAACTGACGGACGTGGATCTGCTGATTCCAAACTCAACTCTTGGACCGCAGGGATTTGTGCAGCTGCGACTGTATCTGTGGCTGCGGCAACATCTGTAACTGCTGTTGCATCTAAAGCTACGGCAGCAATTGCGACTGCAACTGCAAATTTGTTTGTAACATGATGGCAAAGAGTGTTTCGCGATGGCAACGAGTATGACGTGATGGCAATGATTTGAAGTAAAAGTTGATGGGTGGTGGGGAATTTTTTTTATTCTTTGCTTCCCTAATGAAATCTCTTATAGGGACATTAGTTTAAAAGTTTGAGTGCAAGGGCGAGGAGGGACTCTGGTATTAAACTACTTGATTGTGATTTAGGAGATTGTCGCTTTCTGGGTCTCTGTTTTTGTTTTCACTGTCGGGTCTAAGTGCCTCTGGTGGGGGATAAATCTGTGTTATTTCCCAGCGTTTGTTGCAGGGGCTGTGGGAGATGTCCTTGTTGTCTTGTCCTAGGTATAAGGGTTGGGAGGGACGTTCTGCTCTTCAGTGTTGTGGGTAAATTGTGTCAGATGTAAGGGACCTAAGAAACGCAATTTACTGTTATTGTTGGGTGAAAGAACTGTGGGGGTGCCTTTGTTTACAGTGTTGCTTTATGACGATAGCGCTGTGGTTGTCTTGTTTACCTGCTTATCGGTATGCTCAACCATTGATGTACAAACTCACATTTTCGAGATTAATCTTTAAGCGTCATTTCGGATCATCCTAGCCCATTATCATATCAAAAGTGACTCATCTATAGCTTCCTCTTCAGTGCCGATTATTTGCGAATTAATTCAGCCACGGAATTGTGACCTTTTTTTTTCCTTCAAGTATTCTATTGTTATTGAGAAATGTGGTTACTTATATCTCAACTTTCTGGCCAGTTTTGTGGGGATATGCTATTTACCCTATTAGTGCCCTAACAAATTGGAGGATCAACAGAAAACTCGCTACACGTTTCCTTCAACCCAACTCACTGCTCTGAATCATAGGCAGACGGTAGGTTATGACATATACTCCTCAATTCTCTGATCATTTACCATTATATTTCTGGTATTTTATCTTTATTGATCATCCACCGGGAATTCCCCGTTCCTCTATAATGACTTCAGTGATCCTAAATCCTCCAAGACCTACCCGATCTTCCTCCAAGACCTACCCGATCTTCGTCCAAGACCTACCCGATCTTCGTCCAAGACCTACCCGATCTTCGTCCAAGACCTACCCGATCTTCGTCCAAGACCTACCCGATCTTCGTCCAAGACCTACCCGATCTTCGTCCAAGACCTACCCGATCTTCGTCCAAGACCTACCCGATCTTCCTCCAAGACCTACCCGATCTTCCTCCAAGACCTACCCGATCTTCCTCCAAGACCTACCCGATCTTCCTCCAAGACCTACCCGATCTTCCTCCAAGACCTACCCGATCTTCCTCCAAGACCTATCCGATCTTCCTCCAAGACCTATCCGATCTTCCTCCAGACGATCTTCCTCAAACCCCGATCTTCCTCCAAGACCTACCCGATCTTCCTCCAAGACCTACCCGATCTTCCTCCAAGACCTACCCGATCCTCCTCCAAGACTTCCCTGATCCGCTATCTCGTCTTATGGCACAAAACTCGAGTACCTCCTCCTCCCATCCTCTCCTTCCCCAACTTCAATTTTCATTAAATTTTCTATAGAAATACATTTTTTGAGTATCCCATAAAGGGTTCCTCATCGTGCCTACCTGATTTCTTTTCTTCTCAGGTTTTCATTAATAACTTGAGAACGGCTCACCCGATCGACTTCAATTTCTCAACTCTAGTGTACTGTAACTAGGGTAAGGTTCATGCGACTATTGCAGGTGTCTTCTGATCAGATCAATATAGACAATTCCTCGATTTTATTTCCATGAGATGAAATAAGGATACTTCTTCAGATCAGCTTCAAACTTTCAACTCAATGTACCCTGGTTAGAACAAGTAAGGAGTGTTACTGGAATGTGTAGGTGACAATTTAACAGTTTAGCTTTTAAAATGGTGTAGAGCTATATTTCTTCCATAAAATCACTTGAGTATGCCTTTTCTGAACTGTAGCATTATCAGCAGCAGCAGCAGCAGCAGATGTTGGTGCTGCTGCTGCTGCTGATAGGAAGCAGAGATACATATTTCTGATTGGTAAACAACCTGCATATTTACCTTCAGTCACGGTAAATATACAGATGTCACAAATATATCACTATAACTACAAAGTCATCGCAATATACATCACACAGGCAACGTAATTACATCACAAAGGCAACAAATGCGCCACAGATACATCACAAAGACAATGGTGCCACAGATACATAACAGAGGCAACAACATTGCCAAGAATGTATCACAAAAACAGCATATGGCGACACAAATACATCACAAAGGCAACGAAGGCACCATAAGTTGATCACAAAGGCAACAAACGCTTCACAAATACATGACAAAAGCAACAAAGGCACCGCCAAAACCTTTCAAGATCAACATACTCGCTCCAATATTCTCCGGAAATTGACGAGGAACCTTGTTACTGCCACGAAATTAGGTATCTGGATAAGACGACGGAAATTAGGTACCCGGATATGGCGACGATTATTAGGTACCTGGATAAGACAATGATAATTAGGTACCATGAAAAGACAATGTAAATTAGGTACCCGGATAAGACAAAAACTTGGGTACCCTAATGAGACATTATTTACGGGGGAAAAAATGAAACCAATACACTAACGAATGAAAATAAAAAAAATCATTACCTAAAGCAATTTGGAATAATTAAGATCTAATGAATACTAATGTGGATAATTAATTAGGCTAATAAGAATGATAATTATAAAAACATTCAATAATTAAATAAAAAAATACAATAATATCGAGTCGTATTAAAAAGCTAAAGTATATAACTAGTATCTTAATATTATTATTATTAGCAGGTCCCTGTTTAGAGAAACCGTTACGAATAATAGGCTTTTACGCAGTGTAGGTAAACGTTGTGGTTAATATAGACATCCAACTGTTTTGGGGAAACGTTGTGGGTAATAATGGTTCAGAGAACCGACAAGTTGATAAATTAGACACATATGCAACACTTGGGTATCTTTATTGAGGAAACGTTTCGCCACACAGTGGCTTCATCAGTCCATACAAAGGAGAATCATGAAGAACAGGAGGAGTTTGAGGTTCAAGATTGATGGACTGACAACATCGACTCAAGGCTGAGGGACTGACCACCTCAAACTCCTCCTGTTCTTCACGATTCTCCTTTGTATGGACTGATGAAGCCACTGTGTGGCGAAACGTTTCCTCAATTAAGATACCCAAGTGTTGCATATGTGTCTAATTTATCAATAATGGTTCTATTGTGTGGAACAAACGTTGTGGGTAATAATGGTTCCAGTGTGTGGAACAAACGTTGTGGGTAATAATGGTTCCAGTGTGTGAAACAAACGTTGTGGGTAATATTGGTTCCAGTGTGTGGAACAAACGTTGTGGGTAATAATGGTTCCAGTGTCTGGAACAAACGTTGTGGGTAATAATGGTTCCAGTGTGTGGAAGAAACGTTGTGGGTAATAATGGTTCCAGTGTGTGGAAGAAACGTTGTGGGTAATAATAGTTCCAGTGTGTGGAACAAACGTTGTGGGTAATAATGGTTCCAGTGTGTGGAACAAACGTTGTGGGTAATAATGGTTCCAGTGTGTGGAACAAACGTTGTGGGTAATAATGGTTCCAGTGTGTGGAACAAACGTTGTGGGTAATGGTTCCAGTGTGTGGAACAAACGTTGTGGGTAATAATGGTTCCAGTGTGTGGAACAAATGTTGTGGGTAATAATGGTTCCAGTATGTGGAACAAACGTTGTGGGTAATAAAGGTTCTTCATATTTTATTAGTATACAATATCAACAAGTAGATGACACACACACACACACACACACACACACACACACACACAAATTTAATATCATTATTGACAAGACGTTTCGCCTGCTCAACAGATTTTTTTCACTCAGAATTCAATGGTGACTCCTGGAAACACTGGAGATGACAGAAGCCGTGGAGAGGTATATATATGAGGTGATCAGTACCTCAGTCTTGAAGGAGCATGTTTGAGCAGGTCAGTCCCTCATCCCTGGTTTTATTATGCTGCTAACACCATGAGCTAAAAAATAAACTAGTGAGCTAAGGGAACTAAAAACAATTATTCTTTTTAGTCAGCTTGATGCCTGACCTGTCTGCAGGCAAGTGATGGACACGCTATATTTCCTGGTAAATCTGTTTCTTTTAATTACTTACATTTTTCCCGTCAGTTACGACGTATCTCAGTAATTGACCTTCAGCTAGAAATATATTTATATTAGTGTATGTTGCAAGCTGATCGTTGCTCAGTATGAAATTATTCATATTGCAAATGGTGTTTTCCATCGTATGTTTACTTGTATGTTAACAAATGCATGTGAAAACACATTTTATTCCCCCACATACCATATTTTCCAAAAGAATAAAAATTGAACTGATATGGTTAACTGTAATTATTTTTTCTTCTGAGCACAGGAGATACACGCTTAATGTTTATACTTTGAGAGTGTGTTTTAATCTTATTTTAGAGAGGAAAGCATCCCGGACTGGTGGTGAACAGATTATATGCAGCCTTAACCCTCGTGTAGTCTACACATTTTAAACCAAATTAATCAGTCAAAATCAACCTCTCACGATTATAAATACTGCTTCGAAAAATGTAATTTGTTTACTTTTGATGTATGTGATCCAGCGCAGATGTATGAGACATCGATGTCAAATACAAAAGCTAGAGGTGAGCAGGCTTCTGTATCAGCCTTTGCACGTAGCGATGACTTGCCAACGTTTGTGTAAGCGATGGTATGGATCCCTTAACCTGATGGGCACTGGATTCAGAGTTGTGTTGGAACTCTAGTAGAAGGTAGAGTAGGATGCTCTAGAAACTCTAGAAATTTTTCGGTCCTTGGACAGAGTGACCAAGGTTCCAGGACCAAAAAGTTACCAGTAATCAAGTTCTACATAATTGCATTTTGTGCCTTTTTGCTTGACGGCCGCTGGATCTATATGACCTACGCTGACAATATGAAAGACAAGACACAAGTTTCACATTTCAGAACATCTATAACACAATAGGAGAACAGACAACTTTAAACAAAGCCTGCATAATGCACCATAATTCCCACAGCCACTTGATAAACTGGAGCGCTGCACTACTAACTGCCAAGGTGGACGACACTCAAAGATGATGCTTGAAAGTACACTCACCAGTGTTTCCAAAAACTGCAACGAAGACAACAGCATCTACTGTTTAGTAGAACCTCTTTCCAGGAAATTTCTTGGACACTTGGGAATCGACCTGTCCTGACGCATACCTCACTTGTTCTCCACCTAACTGCTACCAACAGCTTCATAACCTCTACCTACCATACTAGGGAGGGAGAGGACTTGATAAATCCTAGTGCGTGGACGTAACGTCGTCAATAAAGGTTCAGTATAAGTGTATCTGTCTTCACAAAAACTGAAGGATCTCTGTCATAGGGGTTTATCTGTTGTTCGCCATTAGTTATTCTCTCTAAATGCCGGGCTTCTCTAGTTATGTGTGACTGAATTCCATTGGGGGTATGAAGAGCCAGAGGAATGGGAGGCAATCAAGAATGATACAAGGAGAGAGAGAACAGCGCCAGTGGACCAACAGCCCTTCACACAGCCACCTCTGTGCTGCTGCTGGAAGCTTAACTTTGTTTTAACAATGGGATATAATACTTAGTTTGAGGAAAGACATTCGTTCCAGGACAAGTTTTGTTATGATAACGTTTTACTCTGTGAGTAAACCAAATGTGTGGTACTTATATTTTTTGTCGAAAAGTTTCATTCGATTACAGGAGATTATAACACTGGAGAGGACTTTTTTATCAAGGATGAAAGACTGATCACATCAGAATTACCTCTCCACTTCTACAGAAGAGAGGTAATCTTGAGGTGGTCAGTTCCTCTGCCTGTAGCTTCGTGCCTCTACTTTAGCAGAGGCCCGAGGCTACAGACTTACTGAAAAAAAGGTCGCTTACATCTGACAAACGGCAACTTATCACGAAATTTCGGGTAAGCATTTTACCACGCAAGGTCAAAAAAATAATGAAGATTGAGTTCCTTCTGTAGCCGTGTCGTCCGGACAGTGTAAACTGGAAGACGCATAGTGTAGTTGTTATCGAGGTCACCACAGATTACATGAGGTGTCTTCCACCTTCATTTCCTTCCTGTGTTACGGTTCTTCACAGGGTCTGCCCTGAAGACGATAAAGGGCTCTTGATTGAAAGAATTCGACCTACATTCCCTCCCCTTCTATCAGACCTGATGACCTCCCATTCCCAAGACAATGACCCCTATGGGTTTAGCGCTTCCCCTTGAATATTGAAGTAATAATAAAAATAATCATAATACAATAATCATAATAATGATAAAATAAAAATAACGCTCTAGTATCACGGAGAAGTCCAAGCAGGACGTCCACCCCATCATTGTCAGGATGTCCACCTCATCATTGTCAGGACGTCCACCCCATCATTGTCAGGACGTCCACCCCATCATTGTCAGGACGTCCACCCCATCATTGTCAGGACGTCCACCCCATCATTGTCAGGACGTCCACCCCATCATTGTCAGGACGTCCACTCTATCATTGTCAGGACGTCCACCCCATCATTGTCAGGACGTCCACCTCATTGTCAGGACGTCCACCTCTCATTGTCAGGACGTCCACCTATCATTGTTCAGGACGTCACCCTCATCCTTGTCAGGACGTCCACCCATCATTGTCAGGACGTCCACCCCATCATTGTCAGGACGTCCACCCCATCATTGTCAGGACGTCCACCCCATCATTGTCAGGACGTCCACCCCATCATTGTCAGGACGTCCACCCCATCATTGTCAGGACGTCCACCCCATCATTGTCAGGACGTCCACCCCATCATTGTCAGGACGTCCACCCCATCATTGTCAGGACGTCCACCCCATCATTGTCAGGACGTCCAACCCCATCATTGTCAGGACGTCCACCCCATCATTGTCAGGACGTCCACCCCATCATTGTCAGGACGTCCACCCCATCATTGTCAGGACGTCCACGTCCATCCCTGGTGTGAGAAACGTCTTCGTAAACTGTCAGAACCCGTATATTTTTTTTTTCATTGTCTGCAATGCAAAACACAGCTAAAAAAATTCAAGTTGGGTAGGGAGAAGTTCAAAATTCTCTTGCATGATTCATTTTACAGTGCAGTATTGTGAGTTGCGTGACTGCAGTGGTGAAACTCGTGCACTCTGAGAATTGTGACTGGCTTGAAGCCAATCTGCCCACGCTAACCTCATCACCAAACTGACTGACTGCAAGAAACTGACAAAGTATAGGACTAATGTATTGGCCGGTTGGTTGGTTTATCGCTTTAATTAAAGTCTTCTGTCTGTATGTCTGTCTGTCTATCTATCTATCTATCTATCTATCTATCTATCTATATTAATAACAACACTCGACTAGGAGGATTCGAACCCATGAGTTTTGGCCCTGCCTCGTGGTGAGAGAAAATCACATGACGCCTTAACCCACTGAACCACACAATCCTACAAGCACCCAGCTAAGCTAGGTGTGTTACTCTTGGTTCGTTGACATACGGTGGTGTTGGTGCCTTTAAGTTAATTTCATTCTTACCCCCGTTTGGTGTACTAGCCTCCACAAGCTTGGTTCTTGTAGGATTGTGTGGTTCAGTGGGGTAAAGTCGTCATGTGATTTTCTCTCACCACGAGGCAAGGCCAAAACTACATGGGTTCGAATCCTCGGCTAGTATCAGTGTTGTTATTGATTCAATACCACTGTTCGTGGTCACAATATATATATATATATATATATATATATATATATATATATATATATATATAAATATTTTATTAACACATCCACCGTTTCCACCAAGGCAGGGTGGCCTGAAAAGAAAAACTTTCATCATTCACTCCATCACTGTCTTGCCAGAGGTATGCTTAAACTACAGTTATAAAACTGTAACTTTAACACCCTCCTTCAAAGTGCCAGCATTGTACTTCCCATCTCCAGGAATAAAGTCAGGCCTGCCGGTTTTCCTGAATCCTTCATAAATGTTATCTTGTTTACACTCCAACGGCAAGTCAAGTTCTAAAACCATTTGTCTCCATTTGCTCCTATCTAACACGCTCACGAACGCTTGCTGGAAGTCCAAGCCCTCGCACACAAACCTCCTTTACCACCTCCTCCAACCTTTCCTAGGCCGACCCCTACCCCGCCTTCCCTCCACTACAGATTTATTCACTTTCGAACTCATTCTATTTTGTTCCATCCTCTCGACATGTCCAAACCATTTCAATAACCCCTCCTCAGCTCTCTGATAATAGTTTTAGTAATCCTGCACCTCCTAACCTCCAAACTATGGATTCTTTGCATTATATTCACACCACACATTGACCTCAGACATGACATCTTCATTGCCTCCAGCCTTCTCCAAGTTGCAACATTCACAACCCATGCTTCACACCCATACAAGAGCCTTGGTATAACTATACTCTCATACTTTCCCTCTTTCTTTTCATGGATAAAGTTCTTGTCTCCACAGACCTCAGTGCACCACTCACCTTTCACCCCCGTCAGTTCTATGATTCACATCATCTTTCATAGACCCAT
>WNWK01012246.1:0-60530 GCA_009830355.1 Cherax destructor | reverse complement strand
GTGTGTGTTTGTGTGTGTGTGTGTTTGTGTGTGTGTGTGTTTTGTGTGTGTGTGTGTTTTGTGTGTGTGTTTGTGTTTGTACTCATTTAATTGTACTCACCTTTTTGGGGTTGGGGGGTCGAGATCAGCCCGGGCCCCCGCTTCTGCTGCTGCTACGGGGTCTCTGCCTCCCTGCTCCATGAGATTTATCATCCTTGTCTTAAAACTGTGTAGGGTTCCTGCCTCCACTATATCTTTCTCTAGACTATTCCACTTCCTGACTACTCTGTGGCTGAAGAAATGCCTAGCCCTTTTGACTCATCTGAGTTTTTCAGCTTCCAGTTGTGTCCCCTTGTTTCTGTGTTCCCTCTCGGGAACTTTCTGTCCCCTTACCTTGTCAATTCCCCGCAGTTTTTTTGTATGTCGTTATCATGTCTCCTCTGACCCTTCTTTCCTCCAGTGTTTTTGTCCTATTTCCTCAACCTTTCTTAGGACAGCCCCCTGAGTTGGGGAACTAACCTTGTCGAAAACCCTTTTTGCACTTTCTCTATTTTCCCACGTGCTTGACCAGGTGTGGTTCCAGACTGGTGCTATATTCAGTATGGGCCGACGTACACGGTATACAGGTCTTGAACGATTCCTTGTTAAGGTAAGGGAAACCCTAATCTGGTTTGCCAGTCGCCCATATGCTCCCGCAGTTATTGGTTGATGTGTGCCCCGAGACGTGCTTGGCATTATACTTACCCAAGGTCTTTCCCCTTTTGCCGAGGTTTGAGTTTGTCCGCTAGTTGTACTCTGTCGGGCCTTTGCCCTTCTCCGATCCTCATGACTTTGCATTTGGGGATTGAATTCGAGAAGCCAATTGTTAACCAGTTTCGAGTTTGTGTTGTGTGTGTGTGTGTGTGTGTGTTGTTGTGTGTGTGTGTGTGTGTGTGTGTGTGTTTTTTTTTGGGGTGTGTGTGTGTGTGTTATTTTTGTGTGTTTTTTTAAATTTTTTGGGTATGTGTTTTTATGTACTCCCCTAATTGTACTCACCTAATTGTGGTGCGGGGGTCGAGACTCAGCCCGGCCCCGCCTCTGCACTGTCCGCTACTGGGTCTCTGCTTTTGCCCGTGAGCTCTATCATACCTTTTTTAAAAAACTATGTATGGTTCCCCCCCACTATATTTTCCCCAAACTATTCCATTTCCAACACCGGCTGAAGAATTCCCCTTAACACCCCTTGACTCATCTGAGTCTTCAGTTTCCCAGGGTCCCCTTGTTTCGTGTTTCCTTTTGAACATCCTGTCACTATCTACCTTGTCGATTCCCCGCAGAATTTTGTATGTCGTTATCATGTCTCCTCTAACCCTTCTGTCCTCCAGTGTTGTTAGTCCTATTTCCCTCAATCTTTCTTCATAGGACAATCCCCTGAGTTGTGGAACTAACCTTGTCGCAGCAACAATGTGTGTGTGTGTGTGTTTGTGTGTGTGTGTGTGTGTGTGTGTGTGTGTGTGTGTTTTGTGTGTGTGTGTGTTTGTGTGTGTGTGTGTTTGTGTGTGTGTGTGTGTTTGTGTGTGTGTGTGTTTGTGTGTGTGTGTTTGTGTGTGTGTGTGTGTTTGTGTGTGTTTGTGTTTGTGTGTGTGTGTGTGTGTTCTTGTCTATTTGTTCATACCTATTTGTGGTTGCAGGGGTCGAGTCATAGCTCCTGGCCCCGCCTTTTCGCTGGTTGCTACAAGGTTCACTCTCTCCCTGCTCCATGAGCTTTATCATACCTCTTCTTAAAGCTATGGCATGGATCCTGCCTCCACTACATCACTCTCCAGATTGTTCCACTTCCTAACAACTCTATGGCTGAATAAATACTTCCTAACATCCCTGTGACTCATCTGAGTTTTTAACTTCCAGCTGTGACCCATTGTTGCTGTGACCCCTTGTTGCTGTGTCCCATTGTTGCTGTGATCCCTTGTTAGTGTGTCCCATTGTTGCTGTGACCCCTTGTTGCTGTGTCCCATTGTTTCTGTGACCCCTTGTTGCTGTAACCCATTGTTGCTGTGACCCCTTGTTGCTGTGTCCCATTGTTTCTGTGACCCCTTGTTGCTGTGTCCCATTGTTGCTGTGACCCCTTGTTGCTGTGTCCCATTGTTACTGTGACCCATTGTTGCTGTGTCCCATTGTTGTTGTGACCCCTTGTTGCTGTAACCCATTGTTGCTGTGACCCCTTGTTGCTGTGTCCCATTGGTAATGTGACCCCTTGTTGCTGTGTCCCATTGTTGCTGTGACCCTTGTTGCTGTGTCCCATTGTTGCTGTGACCCATTGTTGCTGTGACCCCTTGTTGCTGTGTCCCATTGTTACTGTGACCCCTTGTTGCTGTATCCCATTGTTGCTGTGACCCCTTGTTGCTGTGACCCATTGTTTCTGTGACCCCTTGTTGCCGTGACCCATTGTTGCTGTGACCCCTTGTTGCTGTGTCCCATTGTTACTGTGACCCATTGTTGCTGTGTCCCATTGTTGTTGTGACCCATTGTTGCTGTGACCCCTTGTTGCTGTGTCCCATTGTTACTGTGACCCCTTGTTGCTGTGTCCCATTGTTGCTGTGACCCCTTGTTGCTGTGTCCCATTGTTGCTGTGACCCCTTGTTGCTGTGTCCCATTGTTGCTGTGACCCCTTGTTACTGTGTCCCATTGTTACTGTGACCCCTTGTTGCTGTGTCCCATTGTTTCTGTGACCCCTTGTTGCTGTGACCCATTGTTGCTGTGACCCCTTGTTGCTGTGTCCCATTGTTACTGTGACCCCTTGTTGCTGTATCCCATTGTTACTGTGACCCCTTGTTGCTGTGTCCCATTGTTGCTGTGACCCCTTGTTGCTGTGTCCCATTGTTGCTGTGACCCATTGTTGCTGTAACCTTTTGTTGCTGTGTCCCATTGTTACTGTGACCCCTTGTTGCTGTGTCCCATTGTTGCTGTGACCCCTTGTTGATGTGTCCCATTGTTGCTGTGACCCCTTGTTGCTGTGTCCCATTGTTGCTGTGACCTCTTGTTACTGTGTCCCATTGTTACTGTGACCCCTTGTTGCTGTGTCGAATTGTTTCTGTGACCCCTTGTTGCTGTGACCCATTGTTGCTGTGACCCCTTGTTGCTGTGTCCCATTGTTACTGTGACCCCTTGTTGCTGTGTCCCATTGTTACTGTGACCCCTTGTTGCTGTGACCCATTGTTGCTGTGACCCCTTGTTGCTGTGTCCCATTGTTACTGTGACCCCTTGTTGCTGTGTCTCATTGTTACTGTGACCCCTTGTTGCTGTGTCCCATTGTTGCTGTGACCCCTTGTTGCTGTGTCCCATTGTTGCTGTGACCCCTTGTTGCTGTGTCCCATTGTTGCTGTGACCCCTTGTTGTTGTGTCCCATTTCTGGAACATCCTGTCCCTATCCACCATGTCAATTTTTCTCAGTATTTTATTTGTCGTTATCATGTCATCTCTATCCCTCCTGTCCTCCAGTGTTGTCAGGTTGATTTCTTAACTTCTAGTCGTAGGACAATCCCCTTAGCTCCGGGACTGATCTTGTTGCAAACCTTTGCCCTTTCTTTAATTTCTTGACGTGGTTGACCAGGTGTGGGTTCCATACTGGTGCTGCATACTCCAATATGGGCTGCCGTACGCGGTGTACAGTCTTGAATTGAAACGCTAATCTTAGGTTTGCCAGGCGCCCATATGCTGCAGCAGTTATTTGGTTGATGTTCTTCTTTAACTTTTCCCAATCTTCATGACTTCGCATTTTGTGGGGTTAAACCCCAGTAGCCAGAAGTTGGACCAGGCTTGTTGCCTCTCCAGATCCCTTTGTAGTCGCACTTGATCCTCAACCGTTTGAATTCTTCGCATCAGCTTCACATCGTCTGCAAACATGGACACTTCTGAATCTATCCCTTCCGTCATGTCATTTAAATAGTATACCAGAAACAGCACCGGCCCTAGGACTGACCCCTGTGGAACCCCGCGCGTCACAGTGTGTGTATGTGTACTCACAATGTTCTGTTTGTGGGGGTCGAGTCTCAGCTCCTGGCCCTGTCTCTTACGCTACAACCTCCAGTATTATTGATAAGAACATAAGAACATAAGAAAGGAGGAACACTGCAGCAGGCCTGTTGGCCCATACTAGGCAGGTCCTTCACAATCCGTCCCACTAACAGAATATTTGCTCAACCCAATTTTCAATGCTACCCAAGCCAATTTTCAATGCTACCGTGACCTCGTGAGCCCTATCGTACCTCGTTCAGAAAATGTGTATTAAAGTTGTCTCAACCACCATTTATGTCATTCCTTTTGTTTCACACCATGAGACTGAAAAAGTATTTCCTAACATCCATTGTGACTCATCTGTGTCTTTAGTTTCTATCTTTGATCTTCGCTGTGTCTCTCATTTCAAAAATTATGTGCAAAAATTATGCTTAAGTTGAACTCCAGTAACCACCTGTTTGACCATTCTTGTAGTCTATGTGAGTGTGTCTCACCTAACTGTGGTTGCAGGGGTCGATTCATAGCTCCTGGCCCTGCCTCTTCACTGGTTGCTTCTTTATGTATATATATATATATATATATATATATATATATATATATATATATATATATATATATATATATATATATATATATATATATATATATATCCTTGAGAGGAGTGGAGGCACTGAAGTGCCCTGCTGGTAGACTCAGGTCCTGTTCACTCTACAAGCTCTGCTGTTGTAGATACAAATTAATAAGCCCTCACACACAGTGCCCAGATGTGCGCCACTCTCGCACTGTGACACATTTCTCTTTCCCGCACCAATGAACCGGTAAATTGAACATCGTGAACCCTTCGACCCACACCTTGAATCTTCTGCATGTCTCTTACCACCGATTTTTTTTTTTTTGGGGGGGGGAGAAAATCGAGGCTTGACTTCTCGAAATTCAAACATTTTGTCCCTATCTCTCCGATCAAGTCCTCATGGGAGTTAGTATGTAGTAATTATGTCTCCCCGTGTGCTTGTGTAGTGTGTGTGCGTGTGTGTGTGTGTATGTATGTGTATGTGTGTGTGTGTGTATGTGTGTGTATGTGTGTGTGTGTGTGTGTGTGTGTGTGTGTGTGTGTGTGTGTGTGTGTGTGTGTGTGTGTGTGTGTGTGTGTGTGTGTGTGTGTGTGTGTATGTGTGTGTGTGTGTGTGTGTGTGTGTGTGTGTGTTAAATTTTGTTCCAGAACATAAGAAAGCAGGAGCACTACAACAGGCTTGCTGGCCCATACTAGACAGGTCTAACTCACATCTAGATATACACAATATTCCCGCTGTATATATACCATCAAAGTACATCCTAGCTTCGGGAGAACGGCAAACCCATGTGGGTTATTCAGCGTAAGTAGTAGTGAAGGCTCGACTCTCCGTCCTGTTGTCAGTAAAACAGAGGTGCTTATGCGTTCCCCTGTCCCACTACACAGTCAGTGGCGTGTTCCCCTGTCCCACTACACAGTCAGTGGCGTGTTCCCCTGTCCCACTACACAGTCAGTGGCGTGTTCCCCTGTCCCACTACACAGTCAGTGGTGCGTTCCCCTGTCCCACTACAGTCAGTGGCGTGTTCCCCTGTCCCGCTACACAGTAAGTGGCGTGTTCCCCTGTCCCACTACACAGTCAGTGGTGCGTTCCCCTGTCAAAATACACAGTCAGTGGTGCGTTCCCCTGTCCCACTACACAGTCAGTGGCGTGTTCCCCTGTCCCACTACACAGTCAGTGGTGCGTTCCCTGTCCCACTACACAGTCAGTGGTGCGTTCCCCTGTCCCACTACACAGTCAGTGGTGCGTTCCCCTGTCCCACTACACAGTCAGTGGTGCGTTCCCCTGTCCCACTACATAGTCAGTGGCGCGTTCCCCTGTCCCACTACACAGTCAGTGGTGCGTTCCCCTGTCCCACTACACAGTCAGTGGTGCGTTCCCCTGTCCCACTACACAGTCAGTGGCGGTCCACTCTGTTCAACACTAAGACAGACGGAATCACAAGCATTGGCGGTCCACTCTGTTCAACACTAAGACAGACGGAAACACAGTCAGTGGCGGTCCACTCTGTTCAACACTAAGACAGACAGAAACACAATCAGTGGCGGTCCACTCTGTTCAACACTAAGACAAACGGAATCACAGTCAGTGGTGGCACTGTTCAGCTCCAGCGAAAATATTTGCTCAGAAAAAAATTGATAAAACTTCGTGTTTCCTCAATTTTTCTTTTATTGACATTGATTGTTGAACACCGAGGTGCTGTTTTCGTAGTCTTAATAGGGAGGGGAGAGAGGAGGAGGAAGAGACAGCTGTGTTCTAGGCAATTTTATTTCTTTAACTGTTCTTTCTTTGTTATTTCTTGATTTGTGGCGGGGATTGTTGTTGTCCATTGTTGAAGACAGTTTGTGTTTTTTTGTTTGGGATTGTCGTCGTTTATCGTCTGGAATTATTAGAGATTTTGCCGGAGATTGTTTGACAACTCTCTTTATCTCAGAGCACTCCATCAATACCCTCACGTTCTCAGAGTACTCCATTAATACCCTCACGATCTCAGAACATTCCATCAATACCCTCACGATCTCAGAGCACTCCATCAATACCCTCACGATCTCAGAGCACTCCATTAATACCCTCACGATCTCAGAACATTCCATCAATACCCTCACGATCTCAGAGCACTCCATCAATACCCTCACGATCTCAGAGCACTCCATTAATACCCTCACGATCTCAGAACATTCCATCAATACCCTCACGATCTCAGAGCACTCCATTAATACCCTCACGATCTCAGAGCACTCCATTAATACCCTCACGATCTCAGAGCACTCCATCAATACCCTCACGATCTCAGAGCACTCCATTAATACCCTCACGATCTCAGAGCACTCCATTAATACCCTCAAGATCTCAGAACATTCCATCAATGCCCTCACGATCTCAGAGCACTCCATTAATACCCTCACGATCTCAGAACATTCCATCAATACCCTCACGATCTCAGAGCACTCCATTAATACCCTCACGATCTCAGAGCACTCCATTAATACCCTCACGATCTCAGAGCACTCCATTAGTACCCTCAAGATCTCAGAACATTCCATCAATGCCCTCACGATCTCAGAGCACTCCATTAATACCCTCACGATCTCAGAGCACTCCATCAATACTCTCACGATCTTAGAGCACTCCATCAATACCCTCACGATCTCAGAGCACTCCATTAATATCCTCACGATCTCAGAACATTCCATCAATACCCTCACGATCTCAGAGCACTCCATTAATACCCTCAAGATCTCAGAACATTCCATCAATGCCCTCACGATCTCAGAGCACTCCATCAATACCCTCACGATCTCAGAGCACTCCATTAATACCCTCACGATCTCAGAACATTCCATCAATACCCTCACGATCTCAGAACATTCCATCAATACCCTCACGATCTCAGAGCACTCCATTAATACCCTCACGATCTCAGAGCATTCCATCAATACCCTCAAGATCTCAGAACATTCCATCAATGCCCTCACGATCTCAGAGCACTCCATCAATACCCTCACGATCTCAGAGCACTCCATTAATACCCTCAAGATCTCAGAACATTCCATCAATGCCCTCACGATCTCAGAGCACTCCATCAATACCCTCACGATCTCAGAGCACTCCATCAATACCCTCACGATCTCAGAGCACTCCATTAATATCCTCACGATCTCAGAACATTCCATCAATACCCTCACGATCTCAGAGCACTCCATTAATATCCTCACGATCTCAGAGCACTCCATTAATACCCTCACGATCTCAGAACATTCCATCAATACCCTCACGATCTCAGAGCACTCCATTAATATCCTCACGATGTCAGAACATTCCATCAATACCTTCACGATCTCAGAACATTCCATCAATACCCTCACGATCTCAGAGCACTCCATCAATACCCTCACGAGTCACACAAACATTCACCTTCCATCGTGACTTCTGCTGACCTTGTTCACACTCACACGTCCATGAACAACCATCCTGGACAAACCTGGACATGATTTAAGACTAATTCATGTTCACTGGTACGATAGGAACGACCAGACAATGGATAGGAATGACAAGATGCTGGACAGGAATGACCAGATGCTGGACAGGAACGACCAGATGTGGACAGGAATGACCAGATGCTGGACAGGAATGACCAGATGCTGGACAGGAACGACCAGATGTGGACAGGAATGACCAGATGCTGGACAGGAATGACCAGATGCTGGACAGGAATGACCAGATGCTGGACAGGAACGACCAGACACTGAACAAGACACACCAACCTGTGGAACACGGAAGTTCATTCTTTGCTCGCCCAGCTATGCTAATTATGATTTTCTTCTTTTTGGCCGTCATTCCAGGTGACCATATAAGGAAGACTATAATTAAAATAATCCTCACCGTCACACACGAGACCACAATTAAGGTTCAATCGGCCTCACTGCAATTCCATTTAGCTACACACCCACTGTTCCCTATATGGGCCTAGCAGACACCTCAAGCCTATAATTATAAATCGTGCATTTTTATCCACATTTTGCTGACGTAGCTTATTTGGTCAGGATGGTTTGACTAAAAACAATGGAACTTTTGCTCGTTATGCAATAACCCCACAGTGGCCAGTTAACTGGACTTAAAGCTTATAAACTACAAGAGGGTCATTAAAACTTCATGTCACCTATTAAGTTAAAAATGCTTAATCTTGTATATGAGCCCATTGGGATTAAATGAAACTCTAATACTATATGTATACAGATACTATAAAGTTATCCGCGTGTTCGCACACCATGAGAAATGTTCTCATCAGAAAATATTAACTACGAGGGTTAGGTTAGATTCGTCAGGAAACAGGACAAGTGATTCCTGACGCGGCTCGCCACTGCAACTGTTGGTCATCTGACCGAGGCCTTCCGCTGGCTTATCCCTCCACCCCTTTTAAAAATTATGGTTACAATTATAACCAATAATTTACTAAAAAATACGATCATTGTTGTTGATTCGCTGGTACTCTCCCGGGCCGAGTCTTCTCCAGATGGTGACCCGGCCTTGACTCCCTGTCTCGAAACCAATGTCTCCCATGGGCCCCCCTCATTTTCGGGACCAACTGTTCCCTCACGGGGCTCGTAGGGAGAAACTAGGCCTCTGGTTTGCCATCTTCCCCCCCCCCAGGGAGGCCCGTGGGAATGGCAGTCTTGTGAGCTGTAGGTGGTAGCAAACTCTGGCACCGTCCCCGCCCTAGGAGGGTTGGTAGCAAGCTCTGGCACCGTCCCCGCCCTAGGAGGGTTGGTAGCAAGCTCTGGCACCGTCCCCGCCCTAGGAGGGTTGGTAGCAAGCTCTGGCACCGTCCCCGCCCTAGGAGGGTTGGTAGCAAGCTCTGGCACCGTCCCCGCCCTAGGAGGGTTGGTAGCAAGCTCTGGCACCGTCCCCGCCCTAGGAGGGTTGGTAGCAAGCTCTGGCACCGTCCCCGCCCTAGGAGGGTTGGTAGCAAGCTCTGGCACCGTCCCCGCCCTAGGAGGGTTGGTAGCAAGCTCTGGCACCGTCCCCGCCCTAGGAGGGTTGGTAGCAAGCTCTGGCACCGTCCCCGCCCTAGGAGGGTTGGTAGCAAGCTCTGGCACCGTCCCCGCCCTAGGAGGGTTGGTAGCAAGCTCTGGCACCGTCCCCGCCCTAGGAGGGTTGGTAGCAAGCTCTGGCACCGTCCCCGCCCTAGGAGGGTTGGTAGCAAGCTCTGGCACCGTCCCCGCCCTAGGAGGGTTGGTAGCAAGCTCTGGCACCGTCCCCGCCCTAGGAGGGTTGGTAGCAAGCTCTGGCACCGTCCCCGCCCTAGGAGGGTTGGTAGCAAGCTCTGGCACCGTCCCCGCCCTAGGAGGGTTACAATAAATTTACATTTTATTAAAATAAGTAAATTTTAATAAGTTTTAGATATTAAATTAGTTTCGGTGCAAAATATAAAATAGTAGCCTATGTTAATTTACCCGACAATTTTTATCCATAAGATACAATTTTCCAAGGGTATATTTTAGAGAGAATTTGTTTTTTTAAACCCTCTGGCTAAAATAATAGACAAATGCACAATTATAATTTTGTTATTACACGTATTATGGTTTAGGGGGGAACCATTTTAATTTCTGGATTTAATCTTGGTGCTTCCTTATAAGTGACGTGTGAGTGAGTGTGAGCATGTCTGTGTGATGAATGGGTGTGAGCATGGCAGCAAGATGAAAGGGTGTGAGCATGTGTGTATGATGGAGTATCAAGGGGACACATGTGGAGGGTGTGGATCTCTAGGGCATGTATCCTCTGGTCTTACTGTGCACTCTGACCAACTTGGTAAGGCATCCCTCATGGAGATTTGCTGCATTATTACAAGGAAGCAGTGTGTGCACTCACCTAAGTGTGTGTGCACTCACCTAAGTGTGTGTGCACTCACCTAAGTGTGTGTGCACTCACCTAAGTGTGTGTGCACTCACCTAAGTGTGTGTGCACTCACCTAAGTGTGTGTGCACTCACCTAAGTGTGTGTGCACTCACCTAAGTGTGTGTGCACTCACCTAAGTGTGTGTGTGTGTGTGTACTCATAAATTGTACTCACCGAATTGTGTTTGCGGGAATCGAGACTCAGCTCCTGACCCCGTCTCCTAGACCACTATGATCGACATCACTGATTTCTGGCCCCTTGTGCCTTATCATATCTACTCTTGAAGCTGTGGAGGATTGAGTCTGCCTCTACCACTGCCTCATCCTAATCCTTTAAATTTTCAACCACCCTGAGACTAAAAAAACATTACCTTACACCTCAATGGCTAACCTGTCTTCAACCTCCACCTGTATCCCCTTGATCCTGGTCCTCTTAATTCAAAGAGTCTGTTTTTATGTCCTACTAATTCCTCTTAAGATTATGTATGTCCTCTCCGCCAAGGGGGCCAGGTTCACCTCCTTTAATCTCTCCTCAAAGCACAGTCATCTCAGCTCTGGTACTACCTAGGCTCTGGACAGGCACCTAAAGTCAGTACCCGATCAGCCAGGCTGTGGTTCGTACGTCGGTCTACGTGCGGCTAACAGTAACAGCCTGGATGATCAGGCCCTGATCCACCACGAGGCCTGGTCACAGACCGGGGCGCGGGGGCGATGACCCCCGAAATCCTCTCCAGGTATACCGAGGGTTTTTCAACCATATTTTGGAAATTTCATTTTTTTAAAACATGTCCTGAAGTGACTACATTTTTTCTCCTCCATACCCAGCCGAGATGACCTTGAAAGACGAAAGAATTAATTGATCTTTGACTCGTTTAACAGAGGCTGTTTTTATTTGCCCTGTGGATAAGCGTCAGGCAGTTACAATTTGTAAAGCTCTGGTCGACCAAAATTGAAAACGTGTGTAGCACCATGATGGTGGAGATGGTGGTGGTGATTGTAGTGGTGGTGATTACAGTGGCAGTGGGTGTCAGAAATCCTGCTATTTAAAAGTGTTAGGTTCACTTAATAAGGTGCCAGCCTACCAGCTCCCTCCATCCAATACTCTCTGATGATGGCTAAATAGAATCTGATGGAGAGTGGAATTATTTATGGTATGGGATCTTATTCTCACAAGATACAGGGTTGTAATCAAGTGTATACTATATCAGGAACACTAAGGGCACATGTGGGTGGCATTTATAAAAAAAAAAAAAAGATCTCTTTCTCTGCTTCAGTCTCACTTTTAGCCAGTTTTTGGTCCATCTCCTCTGTTTTAGGATATTAGCTTTCTCTCTTTCTTTGTTTTCTCAATTTCTACTGATGCATTCATTGTTTCTATTATTTTAAAAGTTACGTTTCTCTTATTTATTCTATCAATGCTTCCTATATTACCTAATTTTGTCCCAGTTGAGTTATTCTCTACATCCATCACCAATGTTATTGTCTGTTGGTGTAAATTAATACAAAGTAGCTAGGCTTTGATCTGCTCTCCATATATATATATATATATATATATATATATATATATATATATATATATATATATATATATATATATATATATATATATATATATATATATATATATATATATATATATATATATATATATAGTAGGTTCTGTTTTTCGGGTGTGATCTCATGTGCGTTCACCTGTGTGTGTGTGTTTGTGTACTCACCTATTTGTGGTTGCAGGGGTCGATTCATAGCTCCTGGCCCTGTGCCTTCGTTGGTCGCTACTAGGCCCAAGAGCTTTATCGTACCTGACTGATGAAATCGTAATAATACGATTGTAGACAAACCAAGGTACGGGTGGGGTTAGACCCCATGGCAAGCGAGCCAGTGGCTTATGTACAGTCCTGGAATTTTACGACTTACTTGCCATGGGTTCTAACCCCACCCGTACCTTGGTTTATTGTACCTGTGTGTGTGTGTGTGTGTACTTGCTTGCGTGCGCGTGCGTGGTAGTGCTTGGTTCTTGATCTCATTCCCTGAAGTGCCCTGGAGCTTGCCCTGGAGGCACGGCCACCCTCACCACCACCTGGGGCGCCTCCTGTGGGTATGTGTACACCCCGCTGCCACCTTCACCTGCTATACACTATACCACTCGCCTGACAAACCAACCCACTCCAGTCACTGGCCTCCACACTCCCAAAACAACACAACATTCGGGTGCTACGCTTCTCCAAGAAGGCGATAGTGACTGAAATGTTCGTTCTTAGAAGGAGGAAGTGAAAACTATTGACCTCATATAAGCTCCGGCGAGCGAAAGCTTATGGAACTATGTAGCGAAGAGGTTGGGGAATTCAGGTAACTTTAGTGCAGGAGTCCAGCGGCTTGTAGACAGGCAGCTCCTTGAGACAGTTTGTGGCCTGCCATCGTCTTGCTCACACGCACTCGCTCTCTCTCTCTACCCTCACTCTCGCACACATTTCTCTCTCACACACTCTTCCCCTAGCGCCAAAGAAGGGACATCCAAGCAAAACAGACATACCATTTCGACAGTGTTTCTGAAACCCCCACAGACTGCCAGAATGGGACCCCCATTACTGCCGCTCTTATGAACTTAATAGCGAACCAAAGGTGCATTAACCTACACTGTGCACAAGTGTTATAGTGGATAACGAGTACTGGAAGTCCGTGCAGCAACAAGACTCAAGTTATAGGTGCCCAGGGAGTCCCAGTACACACACCAGTACCTGAGTCCTCGTACACACACCCCAGTACCTGCTGCAGTGTGGTGTGCTCTGGGACCTGACACAAATTGTCGACCGGTTTCTGGTAAGTGAGATGCTTCACCTCTCTCTGATTCTTGATTGATTGATTGTTGGTGTTCCCTCCACGATTGTTGGTGTTCCCTCCACGATTGTTGGTGGGCCCTCCATGATTGTTGGTGCTCCCTCCATGATTGTTGGTGCTCCCTCCATGATTGTTGGTGTTCCCTCAACGATTGTTGGTGCTCCCTCCATGATTGTTGGTGCTCCCTCCATGATTGTTGGTGCTCCCTCCATGATTGTTGGTGCTCCCTCCATGATTGTTGGTGCTCCCTCCATGATTGTTGGTGCTCCCTCTATGATTGTTGGTGCTCCCTCCATGATTGTTGGTGCTCCCTCCATGATTGTTGGTGCTCCCTCCATGACTTGGTACTCTTCATGATTGTTCGGCCTCCAGTTGAGGCCCTCTTCAGCAGATGTATTTATATAACGGTTTCAGAAATATACATGATTGGTATAGTTATGCAATGATGCCAAATTGATGAGATTTTTCCTAGTACGTATAACCATGAGTTAGTGTGGGTTATATCCACTAGTGTTTGTGTCTGTTTGGTTGGTATTATTGTATTGAATTGTTGTGATATTAGTGTTGCTGTTGTTAGAGTTGGTGGTTATGTTGTGTTGTTGGTGATGGGTGTGTTGTTGGTGATGGGTGTGTTGTGTTGTTGGTGATGGTTGTGTTGTTGGTGATGGTTGTGTTGTTGGTGGTGGTGGTTTTATTGTTGGTGGTGGTGGTGTGTTGTTGGTGATGGTTGTGTTGTTGGTGATGGGTGTGTTGTTGGTGGTGGTGGTGTGTTGTTGTGTTGGTGATTGTTTTATTTGTGTTATTGTTCTTACTTTTGTTATATGTACCAGGAATGAGAACAATCACGCTACATTAGTCGCTTTCAGTTCCTGTATTTGCAGTAATTTTTCTGTTCTACAGATACTTTAATTTTATTATAATACAGTAATGTGCAGTTGTATTTTAAGTGTAATTGTATTATAGTAATGGTGTATAATTGTATTTTAATACAGTGGTACAGTTGTATTAAATACAGTAGTTTATAGTATTACAATGCAGTGGTGTATAGTTGAATTATAATAAAACATATTGGTTAATGTCTAGTGGCACATGAGAAGGAATAATTAAAAAAAAATGGTACAAACAATAATACATATAATAATTACAATGAAACTTTAGGTTGGTTAGTTGGTCTTGATTCGCCGGTACTCTCCCGTCCCGGGTCTTTTCCAGATGGTGACCCGGCCTTGACACCCTGTCTTGGGAGTGTCTTGAGTCCTATGTCTGCCATGGGAGGAGGTACAAGTACCCCCTCATCTTCGGCACCAACTGTCCCCAGGCCTAGCCCCATTCCCCGCCCTCACGGGGCTCGTAGGGAGAAGCTAGGCCTCTGGTCTGCCATCTTCCCCACCCCAGGGGGCTCGTGGGAATGGCAGTCTGTCTTGTGAGCTGCAAGTGGTAACAAGCTCTGGCACCTTCAACGCCCTAGGAGGGCTCGTGGGAATGTCTTCTGAACCATAAAAATATATATTTTTTAATTTAAAATTTCTCCGGTACTCTCCCGGCCCGGGTCTTTTCCAGATGGTGACCCGGCCTTGGCTCCCTGTCTTGAGACCAATGTCTCCCATGGGAGGAGGTGCAAGTACCCCCTCATTTTCGGAACCAACTGTCCTCACGCCTAGCCCCATTCCCCGCCCTCACGGGGCTCGTAGATAGAAGCTAGGCCTCTAGGTCTGCCATCTTTCCCGCCCCCCCTCCTAGGAGGGCTGGGCATGATCGCCTCCATGAAAATATAACTCACGTCACAGGAAATTATTGTTATTTTTACTATTTATTACTGTTATTAATATATTATTTATTATTATTATTATTATTATTATTATTATTATTATTATTATTATTTATTACTGTTATTATATATATTTATTATTATTATATAATACCAATTTCTTGGATCAAAAGCCCTTCACTATCAAGACACAATGTAAGGGAAAACTCAATTAAAAAATCTCGATATTTTATGAATTTCTTTAGTTATACCTTATCAGGGAGGAGGGTGGCCTTGATGCCGCTAAGGGCTCTTGATCCCAGGAATTGGAATTACTCCCTCTCCTTCCTCGGATCAAACCTTTTGGTGTAAGATTGATATATTTTTGGGGGGTTTCTTAATTTCAATTTGTAATATCCTAAATTAAAACAGATTTTTGGTTCGGAAGTCTCTGTTGCGATATCCTCTTCCGTTGCTCTGTTGCGATATCCTCTTCCGTTGCTCTGTTGCAATATAGACTTCCGTTGTGCTCTTGCTCTTGTCCTTCCGGTCGAGTTTCATTCAGTTACTGACACCACCAATTAACTGACAGCTTGTTAGGCTACGTTGTTTGTTTGTGTTCGTTAGTTATTTGTCGTTATTGTTTGTTGTATGTGTGTGCCTGTCTGTATGAGCATGTGTCTGTGTGAGCATGTGTCTGTGTGAGCATGTGTCTGTGTGAGCATGTGTCTGTGTGAGCATGTGTCTGTGTGAGCATGTGTCTGTGTGAGCATGTGTCTGTGAGCATGTGTCTGTGTGAGCATGTCTGTGTGAGCATGTGTCTGTGTGAGCATGTGTCTGTGTGAGCATGTGTCTGTGTGAACATGTGTCTGTGTGAGCATGTGTCTGTGTGAGCATGTGTCTGTGTGAGCATGTCTCTGTGTGAGCATGTCTATAAGAGCATGTGTCTGTAGGAGTGTCTATAAGAGCATGTGTGTGTAGGAGTGTCTATAAGAGCATGTGTCTGTAGGAGTGTCTATAAGAGCATGTGTCTGTAGGAGTGTCTATAAGAGCATGTGTCTGTAGGAGTGTCTATAAGAGCATGTGTTTGTAGGAGTGTCTATAAGAGCATGTGTCTGTAGAGTGTCTATAAGAGCATGTGTCTGTAGTAGTGTCTATAAGACCATGTGTCTGTAGGAGCATGTCTATAAGACCATGTGTCTGTAGGAGTATATGTCTGAGCATGTGTCTGTGAGCATGTCTGTATGAGCATGTGTCTGTGAGCATGTCTGTAGGGGCATGTGTCTGTATGTCTCTTTCGGCCTTCTCTACTCTTCTCGCCCCATTTGTTACTTAACAATGGTCCAGAACGGACCGAAACGTCGTTATAAGATCTTTCGTAATTGAGGGTTTGTGGTGACTGTTCGTTACTAACTGGAGTGACTTCCTGAAGCATTTCGATACAAAGATTGTCTGGCCCAGCCGCTGGGCTGACCCAGACTGGGAATTCCTTGCTTAATGAGTGATTGCTGGACCTTACTAAAGTTATTCTTCGAAGTTATTGCAGGATGTTGGTTTGTTAATGGGATTTCGAGCCTATATAATACACGTGGGGCTTTAAGGTTGTATCCCATCTGTTCACCACCAGTCAAGAATACTTGAACACCCAGAATAGTAAATAAACTGTGTATATTCACTGAGATATATACACATTTCAGTGTATGTTTTTTTTTTATTTTAAGATATCTATTTTTTAAGTAATTCCAGTGTATTATATTTCTTGCAGAGAAATCTTTTAATTATTATTATTGGGAAGTGCTGTACCCACAAGGGTCATACAGCATATAGGATAGTGGAAAGTTATCAGGTTTGATCCAGAGAGTGGGGATCATTGGGGTAGCTCCAATTATGAACGCCGTGAGAGTCAGTAAATGATGTTGAGGTGGTCAACGCACCTTGCAAGGTCGCTCCTGAGAGAGGGTGAAGCCGCCAGCGTCCTCTCCTCAACCTGCCTCCAGCTACATATTAAAAAAATGTAAACAGGCTTTTAAAACTTTTACATGCGTCGAAACAGAATATATTTATATATTGAAAATACCCCTAATTATTTATTATATATTTTACAGCAGTAATATTTACACTGGTAGTTCATGGCTTAAATATTTACATACATGTTTGCAATGTTTGGCTGTTGGGTTGTTAGATATTACAAATGAGAATCTCATAGTAACATTAATCATAATTTATAAAAGGGTAGGCCGGTCAGGTAAAATAATAAGACCCACGTCTAGAAACATTTTTTTTTGTCTTGTTTCCTGACGAACCTACCTAACGTAAACTATGATAGATCCATGTCAGGAGACGCTTGTTCTGTGTTCTGACGAACTTTACTTAAGATATATTCGTGTAAAATTTGTAACAATAACTGTACTTCACTTATAAAGTGTCGGGCTTTTTTTTTCTTCTAGTACAAATACTTCGTTGTTTGCGGTCTGGTTATTGTTACATATTGCAGATTATTTCGTTCTAGTGCATTATTTTTTTTAATGAATATAATTTTCTTTGATTAACGTATGTTGCACGAACAGTGGGCAACCACAGATAAAGCTGCATGACACGTTGCGGAGGAACTTGCAACGAAATATACGTAGTAGCGTGTCTTATTAAAACTGGCTATGTCATTCTGAAGTGGTACAACCCGGGATGACTTTTTTATTTACACTTTTGAGAGATGAGGATCTTCAGGTTGGCGAGTAAGAGAGAGGTCACAGGGAGTCTCGAGTGAGAACACTCACAAGGCCTCTCGATTGAGTGGCCACAGACCACAGTGAGAACACTCGCAAAACCTAGCGAGTAAAAGCAATCACAGAACTTCGCGAGTAATCGCGTTCACAGGACAGCGAGTGATTTGTTATGACCACCAGTAACTGCGTTCTCAAGTCTCTAAGACAGCAAATAGCTACGGTTTCAGGGCCGCGAGTGATCGCACTACCAACACCGTCAATGCTCCAAGAAATTCCCCAATTAAAATAAGCTATATTTGGGGACCTGAACTAATGAGAATTTGCTGCTTCACGAAAAAAAAAATGTTCATCTAAGGATTTTTCTTGAATATGGCAAAAAAATATTGAGATAATTACCACTGATGTCATGGTAGTTGCTATGAGGAATCATGGCAGCTACCATGGGAGTAATGGTTGGTAAATCATGCTAGTTTGCAGATCGTTTCAGCTGGATGACTTACACATTGCCTCAGGTAAAATAGGTGTAATTAGTGTTTGCACCTTGGTGAGTCATTGTGTAAGGATCTGTGGTGAGGTGCAGTAGGTGCTTGTGGCTCATGATAGCCTCTGGGGATCTGTGGCCACTTCTGGTGACCTCTTATAACTTCTTGTGATCTTTGGTGACCTTCAGTGGCCTCTGGTTACTTCTGGTGACCTCTGATAACTTCTTGTGCTCTTTGGTGACCTCCAGTAGCCTCTGGTTACATCTAGTGACCTCTGATAACCTTTGGTGACCTCTGATTCCCTGATAACCTCTGGTAGCCTTTATTGGCCCCCAGTAACGTCCTGTCAATGGCTATCAGTGACTTGCAATAGCCTTCGATTTCCTCTGGTTATCTCTGATAACTTTTGTTGATCTTTGACAGCCTCTGGAGATCATTGGAGACCTTTATTGACATTCAGTAGTTCCTGGTGAGTCCTTATCGTTCAGTGGGTCTCTGATGACTACTGGTGATCTTTGCTAACCTGTAATATCATCTCTGTAAATAAATTGAGAATTTACTTTAATATATATTTTTGGTATTTAAACATTCTTGATTTGGTGAACAGGTGAATGATACATATGTATCATTTGGGTATCTTTATTGCCGAAACGTTTCGCCTGCACAGTAGGCTTCTTCAGTCAAATACAAGAGAAACAGGTGAATATATCACTGCAGACAAGAAGTCGACAGTCTTGAAGCCTAATTCACCAACTATCATTCCTGTTACTGAGTTTAATGGCTTAAGCGATCATTTTATGGGAAGGCTGAAGCCTCATGAGGCCGTCTACAATAGTTTCTGCGATGTATAACTCAGGAGTGCTGCAGAGACGCTTGCTGGGGTGGGAGAAGCTTGCTGGAGTGGGAGACGCTTTCTGGGGTGGGAGACGCTTTCTGAGGTGGGACACGCTTGCTGGAGTGGGAGACGCTTTCTGGGGTGGGAGTTGTCTCTAGCAGCAGTTACTGTTAACGTTGTATCTTCTGGCTTTCTTTGGACCGGTTTAGAGAGGAAGATGCTGATAACTTGTTCATGTGAGAGCATTCCATGGTGCATGTGTGTGACAATGACACCTGCTTGGTGTGTAGAGTTCACGTGTACATGATAGGTTCTCCTGAATGCCCCGCAGATATTCAGCGCTCCAACCAACTGGAAAAAGAATTTAAGAGTTTTTCCTTGTCATCTTCCCTCCAGAAATCTGGAACGAGCGTCACGCTTCTGCACTTTGTGTTACCTCAAGTTTTAATTTTGTACTAATTATTGTAACGTGAGTAAATGTAATATGTAGAGGATGTTTGTGTGTCCTTCAGAAGGTGTTTGTAGTGTGTCAGGGGTCACAGTAGTGTCCAGCACACTAAGACAAGTAGTAGGGCTGTCTCAACGAGATGTACAGACCTGGTCAGTCACTTAGAAGAATGAGTTCAGCGCTGGCAAGTTAGTTATCACAGTTTCCTGGGTTCACCATAGTAACGCTCGGTTACTATTGTCTCTACTACCATGGTCCACTATAAAAACGTCGGCTACTCCAGCTTCACATGTTCTTAGTGTTGCAGTACCTCCACCACAGTGCCAGCACCACTCAACACATGTTCTTAGTGTTGCAGTACCTCCACCACAGTGCCAGCACCACTCAACACATGTTCTTAGTGTTGCAGTACCTCCACCACAGTGCCAGCACCACTCAACATATCAACTCATACCATCCGTGCCAGGTAATTTTCCCTAACATACACTAAATAACAATTACCAAGATCACATTAGCAGACCAGCATAAGCTGATGGCCCTCGCATGGAGTACATCTCGGTGTACATACACCCCATAGGAGTTACAGAGAGCTTGGGGAATGGGAGGTAGAAATACCTGTCAGTCCTGAGCGGGAGTCGAACCAGCAGGTTGAGTCACCTCACATATTACATCACCATGTTATTAAAACATTTGACAGCGTCTGTTGCTGCTGCAGCCGCCACTAACACCGCTGTGCCCACAACATCAACTAGATGCTCTTGTACTTGTCTCAGACATGTCGTTAGAGTATCAGGTATAAGACATGTTCAAAACTTTGCTAACTTCATTTCCGAAATCATTTATTGATCGACACCCCAGAGCTAGAAGTTTCTTCATGGGTGAGACACCGACAACCTCAAAATTATTTCTTCAAGGCAAATATGTTAGGCTCGGTAGGTTTGTCAGGAAATAGGGCAAGTGTTTAATGACGCTGGTCTTAGTCGTATGAGCTTTTAGTCACCTGACCGAGGCTTTCCGCTGGCTTACCGGTCCACCCCTTTAAAAAATTATATATGTATATGTATATATATATATATATATATATATATATATATATATATATATATATATATATATATATATATATATGTGTGTGTGTGTGTGTGTGTGTGTGTATGTACTCACCTAGTTGTGGTTGCAGGGGTCGAGTCAAAGCTCCTGGCCCCGTGTGTGTGTGTGTGTGTGTGTGTGTGTGTGTGTAGTTTTACTTGTTTTGTGATAGTATTTACGTAATATGAGAGCGAATTGTTGACAAGAGGAAGTTGATTAGTGTCAGTTGGTAACGACAGAAACAAGTTGATGTAAGAATGGGAATGTTTAATGTTCTGAATAACCAAACACTTCTAGTGCAATGGCCCCTCAAGGGAGGTTCCTTGACGCTGGTGAGGGGCTCTTGATCTAGGGAATTGAATCTGTGCTCCAATTCCCTGTATTAAGCCTGAATACCTTCCACATCCTCCCCCCACAGGCGCTGTATAATCCTACGGGTTTAGCGCGTCCCCTTGATTATAATAATAATAATCATAATTCTAGTGCTATGTAAAGCACACACAACAAGGTGCATTTGATTAGAAAGTTGTTTTCTAAGATCACGAGACTATATTAACCTCAGATGAACTCACACACGGTAATATATTCCGTTAATTGTTATTATTATTATAATAGTTTAAAAGGAGAGAGAGAGAAAGAGACTGACTGACTGACTTTCAGTTTAATCCCAATTTTAAGGTTTAAAGTATTTTTTCATGTTAATGTAAAAGTTAATTGTAGCCTCAATCAACCACATGAAGTTGACACACTTGAAATTCAACAGATTATTATTATTAGTAGTATTAGTATAAGTGTATTTGGATTGGTATTGAGGTATAACTAACATAATTTATTGTTGACAGATCGTGGGCAGCAGTACAACATTATGCTGCCGTGGGCTGAGTGTTGGAGGGGACAGGCAACTGTATTAGTAGTGTTTGTCCTCGTCTCTCTCACCACAGCCCACCCGTTCCTGTACCTCAGAGGTAGTCGCTACGGTAGGATCTGCTTGTCTGTTGTTGTAGGCTAGACGCATGGCTCTAGATGCTGCTAGTAGTGTCTACAGTACTAACATCTCATCTTGTCTAGGTAACACCTTACTTCGTAGATTAATAAAGAATATTTTTTGGGGTATTGGAGGTAATTACCTGGAGAGAGTTCCGGGGGTCAACGCCCCCGCGGCCCGGTCTGTGACCAGGTTTAAATCAAAGAAAGGAAATATGATTAACAGTTTTTTGGATTCAGAGATCTTCACTAAGCATCTAGACACCCACCTTGAAGACGTCTGTCTAGATTTGCAAAGGCATTTATGTATAAGGTGACATTGATTATATTTTTTAATGTGGATTTCTGGGTACAGGTTAGGTGATTATAATGGTTACTCTTTGTTTTTTTCATATTTCCAGTATGGTACTTTCTCTCTTAGTTTCCTTTCTTCGCCTTCTACTTTCACTAATTTTTACTTGATGGGTTGGTAACCAATTTTTCTATCATTCCCCTAGCATGTCCTGATCTAATTGCAACCTTATATTGTCCTCCTTTTGTATCCTTAAAATTTTTGCATCGTACAAGAACATGGGCATGTTGGTGTACACCGCTGTGGGCAGCTCGAATACACACACACACAAAAAAAAATGTATGGGACCTAGCACGATCCCTGAAGGACCGCTGGTAACACTCTTCCTTACACTATTTATCAATATACCTTTCGTCGTCTGCCTTTCAGGGATTCCCTTAATAGTCGCTAATACTTTGCCAGTTACTTCTGCTTGCGTCTTCATCATATTAAGTAGTCTTTTGAGTAACAAAATTCTTTTTGATCTAGCACAGTGTAGTCACTTGTTCAGCTAGGTCGCTTGTCTGCCCCGTGTTTACGGGAGGAAGGAAGGAGCTTCACTAATACTTGTGCTCAATAACCAACATGAATTTTTTACGCTTCGGAAAACACCACTTCCTTGAACAGAATTCCCCTTCCTTTTCGTAGCAATCTTGACGATATGTTGGGGCGGCAGTCAAGTCTTGGTGCTTCATCACAACTCGTTCAGTGAATATAGTTCTTATCTGTTCGTTCTCCTTTCCCTCTCTGTCATTGTCTCTTGTCTCTTTGTGAAGTTGCTATGTCATCTTTCACTGTCTCTTCTTTGTAAAGTTGCTCTGGCATCTGTCACCAACTTATTCCTTTGTAAAGTTGCTCTGGCATCTGTCACCAACTTATTCCTTTGTAAAGTTGCTCTGGCATCTGTCACCAACTTATTCCTTTGTAAAGTTGCTCTGGCATCTGTCACTAACTTATTCCTGTGTAAAGTTGCTCTGACATCTGTCACCAACTTATTCCTTTGTAAAGTTGCTCTGGCATCTGTCACCAACTTATTCCAATGTCAAGTTGCCCCGGCATCTGTCATTATTCAGAGACTCACAGGTTAGGACCCACTAGGGGTGAGGGGGGACATACGGTGAGAGGAAGAGCTGCAGTCGAAGAGAAAGAGTCAGGACTAAACCCAACCGTTTGTGGGGTAAACCCCGTTGTCATTATCTGTGAACAGTCTACTGTATAATAAATTAATACAAAGTATTATTAAATAATACTTTATTGTATGCTAGTATTATATTAACAAAAAGAGCTAATGTAAAGTACTATATAATATATTTGTCAGAATTTTTGTCATTATGTTTGTCATTATGTCTGTATGCTTGCTTGATAATTCGTCAAGTATATTCCCACTGATAGATATTATAGTGTATTAATACGCGTATTTCTTACTAAAGCTGAAGTGTATGACTTTGTGATAAATTGTATTAATATTTATAGCGTAGTTTGTAAACGAGAGTTATTTAACACTAGCCTATTGTGGTAGGAACAAAATTGTGTTCTCACTAAGTTTTATGAAAGTTCAAATATTTATCTTAGGTTTTAAGGTAAGACTACTTTAATCTCCCAAACAGGATTTAAAGTATATTTTCGGTACATATATTGTATGCAAGAGATATTACCCTTTTAGCGTATATACCCGTGTGTAGGCTAAGTTCTTCCTCGGAAGTAACCTGCAGCCAGCCTGCCATTCCTCCTTGAAAGGTCGACCTACAGTCAGCCTGCCATTCCTCTCTTAGAGGTGATTTGAAGGGGTATAAATTTCCATCTCTCATCAAGATTAAACACCCCCCCCCACCCTGTGAGCTCCCACATCTCCCAGCATACATAAGGGGGATTACCAATAGACCCCTGGCTGTCTTCAAGAAGGCACAGGACAAGCACCTAAAGTCAGTACCTGACCAACCGGTCTATGGTTCATACGTCAGTTTGCGTGCGGCCAACAGTAACAGCCTTTTTGATAAGACCCTGATCCACCACGAGACCTGGTCTCAGACCGAGCCGCGGGGGCGTTGACCCCCGAAACACTCTCCAGGTATACGTCAGGTATACCTCATCTCATCTGTATAGCTACATGGCTTCAGGTCTCATCTCCCCTATTTCCTCTCCTCACTCACTTTTCTTCAAGGAAGTTCCTTTATAACTGTAAAAGACTCTTGGTTCAAGAAGCATTTCAATCCCACTTTAAGAGGGGAAAATCCCTGTGCAGGATTCTCACTATAGTGCCCGAAATTGGACCATGACAAATACCCATTCCCCAGGGTTATCTAAGCTTATTCATTGGGTAGCATTGATAATGGATTGGGCAAATATTTTTGTTAATTGGGTTTGACAAGAACCGCCTGGTATGGGCCAGTAGGCCTGCTGCAGTGTTCTTCCTTTCTTATGTTCTTATGGATCATACAACATATAAGAACATAAGAATGGAGAAACACTGCAGCAGCGCCTTCAGTAATAGTAATAATAAATCATACCACGGGTGGGGATAGAACCCGCGGTCAGAGAGTCATAAAACTCCAGACTATACCTAGTTGGATGAATCTTATTGTAGCCAGCTGGCCTAGTGGCTAGCGCGTCGGTCTGGAGTTTCATGACTCTCTGACCGCGGGTTCTATCCCCGCCCGTGGTATGGTTTGCTTGCAATCGTGTCATTACGATTTCGTGAGTCAGAATAGTAATAATAATTCATGGTGTACCTTCACCTACAGGTTATGGGCGAAACATTCGCCGTCTCCCGTGTATCAGTAACAAGATGAATGACGCTGGGGTATGCATGTTCGCCTGGGACTGTATGAAGGCTAATGGAACCCACCTCGACACTTGTATTGACAGGTTAGTCTTACTATCATTAACATACTGAGGGATCATACAGTGTCTGGGTAATGGAGGGAGGATAATTCAAGGTCAATGATTCAAGGTCACTTTACAAATATCAAGGCACCTCCTGGAAGGGTGTTAATTTTATTAGTACACATGTTTTACACCAGTGTGAATGTAAAAATATACAATTTTTCTGTGACGAAACATCAAAGTGTAGTAGACACTTGCCGGTGAGTTAAGAAAACTCATATGGAGACTTGTCAGATCCTCACTACTGAAGATTTCAGACGGATCGCAAAATATAGTCCGATTTTACTCTGTTTCTGTCTCCATGTGGGTCTTTGCAAATAATTTACATCTGTGTCTACGTTGTCTTCGTAGATAAAATTAAAGAAACTGATATTTGCTTAATGTTCCAGAAATGTTTTTAATTCTCTTCTTTCCTACAGCTTTTATTTTGGTTCGTGTTGCAAGCTGCAGTCTGTCGAGGCTCCCCCATCAGAGATCACTAACGAGATACCATCATCCGGTTCTCCTATGATTCCTGGTTTCGTTCCTGCGACTAAACCCGAAACCATCAAGCCGGGACCCGCAGGATCTGCTCCTGGACTCGTTTCCGGCCAAGTTTCGACTGCTGTAGCAACCACCAGCGGACAGACTGAAACCACTGCTGGTACAAGTGGATCTCCTCTCGGGCAGGCTGGAACCACTCTTGGGCAAACTGGAACCACTACTGAAACTGGAACTACTGTTGAAATGAATGGAACAACTGGATCTACTCTCAGCCAGACTGGAACCACTGATGAAACGACTGAAATCGCTTCTGCAACTATTGGAGCCACTGCTGGAACAATTGGATCTAGTGTTACCAATACTGGAACGACTGGAGCTACTGTTGGAACATCTGGACCAAGTATTATCACTGCTGGAACTACTGGAATCGTCGAACTGCCTGGAACGACTGGAACCACTGCTGGAACGACTGGAACCACTGCTGGAACGACTGGGACAACTGCTGGAATGACTGGGATCACTACTGGAACGACTGGAATTACTGCTGGAACGACTGGGACCACTGCTGGAATGACTGGGACCACTGCTGGAACGACTGGGACCACTGTTGGAACGACTGGGACCACTGCTGGAACGACAGGAATTACTGCTGGAACGACTGGAAACACTGTCGGAATTAGTGTTACTACTGCTGGAAGTACTGGAATCACTGTCGGACAAACTGAAACTACTGTCGGCCCGACAGGAACCAATGTTGGAATTAGTATTACTGCTGCTGGAAACACTGGAATCACTGTCGGAACGGCTGTTAGGCAGCCAGAAACCACGGCTGGAACCCCTGTTGGAACGACTACGACTGGAAGCACAGCAGGAGCGACTGGAACCACTCTTGGGCCGACTAACACCATTGAAACCACGGATTACACTGGAACCACAATCGATAGACCGACTGGACAGGCTGGAATTACTGAAGGACAAACAGGAACCAATGGCACTCAGACCGGGGAGGTACATCCTTCAGTAGAAGCCACTAAAAGGCCAGGTTCTACCGAGGAAAGTGTTACTTCAGTGGAACCTACACGCGTGCAGTTACCTACAGGAGTGGTGGTGGGTGGTACTGAAGGAGGGCTGTCGGATCAGGAGCAAACAACCGAAACGACTTCCTCTTCGAGTACAATTGACGAAGGCGAGACCCATACGCTAAGACCAGCGGACGAAGAGCAGACCAGCAGTGATGAACCCTCCACATTGACAGAGGCCAGTGTTGCTGTTGACCCCGAGCCTACTCATACCGAGGTAACTCATCCAGGTGTCACAGTGAAAGGTGATACAGAGACTCCTAATGATGCTGGAAGCACGACTGGGTCTCCTGCAACTCCTCTTGATGGGGAGGTTACTCTTCCACACTCTAAACCTACCCTCCCTAATTTGCAATCTGCTACGCCGATTAGCGCTCCTGCTACTGAGTCCACGGGTTTACAAGAGTCTACCATGCTTCCCACAATAGTCTTTTCTGAAGGAGACGACGTTACAGAAGTAGAAACTACATCAGGTTCTATAAACGTGGAAGATAAAACTACACCAGCACCCCAAGTGGTCACAACCAAGCTTCCTGTCACTGGTTTTCCAGAACCTGCCACCACTCTCATTAGCACAAGCCAGGAAGTGGAAACAACCATCGATCCCAATTTCTCTCCGGCTACCGCATCACCTGAACCGGACGATGCAACTGAGATTATATCAGGAACAACCTTACCGAGTAGTACCAAACCCACTGATGAACCTGAGTCAGCCATCACAACCCTCCCACAGGAGGAGCTCGATCAATCAATTTCCCCTGCATCTGCTACTCCACAACCAGGCACTGTCAGCTCCCCGGAAAGTACAACACTACTGCCCTCTGGACACTTCCCAGTAATCTTCCCCGGATGGGAAACTACTGAGGAGTCTTTCCCGACAGATCCCTCTGACAGGACTACAGATCAGCCTGAGGCCGCACACACTACTCCTAGCGTCAGCGAAGAAACCGGTGGTGTTGCTACGGACAAGCCTGAAGCTGTGACGGAAAAACCTGTTAGTTTGAACGTCACTTTCAAACCTAGTGTGGTTGCGATGGAGAAGCCTGTAGGGGGCGGGGTTATAAGTATTGGGCCAGGGATTGTAGAGGTGACAGAAAGACCTGTCACTGACGAAAGCACTGTCAAGCCTACTATTGTAGAATTGACGGAGAAGCCTGTCAGTGTAGATGTCACTGTCAAGCCTATTGTAGACGTGACGGAGAAGCCTGTCACAGAAGAAAGCACTGTCAAGCCTACTATTGTAGAATTGACGGAGAAGCCTGTCATTGAAGAAAGCACTGTCAAGCCTACTATTGTAGAATTGACGGAGAAGCCTGTCACTGAAGAAAGCACTGTCAAGCCTACTATTGTAGAATTGACGGAGAAGCCTGTCACTGAAGAAAGCACTGTCAAGCCTACTATTGTAGAATTGACGGAGAAGCCTGTCACTGAAGAAAGCACTGTCAAGCCTACTATTGTAGAATTAACAGAGAAGCCTGTCAGTGTAGAAGTCACCGTCAATCCTACTATTGAATTTACGGAGAAGCCTGTTAGTGGGAACGTTACAGTAAAGCCTGTTAGTGGGAACGTTACAGTAAACCCTGATATGATGAATGCCACAACAACAACAGGTTTTGTCGACGAATTTCTGGTGAAATTAAATACTTCGAATTACAAAGACAGTAAGTAATATTTTTTTTGTTGAATATTTCTTAAGTATTGAATGTGCACTTTGATCAACAACGTAACTTCTGCAACAATGTACGTCAACTTTTTTATTTATTATATTCCATTAAGAAAGTATATATTTAGCATAAAAATCTATGTAATATCAGTACTTATGGAAGTTTTGTATATTTAATTTATTGAAAATAATTTAGCTTATAATGGTGACTATCACATGCTGTAGCAGCTCTGACTCATCACATGCTGTAGCAGCTCTGACTCATCACATGTTGTAGCAGCTCTGACTCATCACATGCTGTAGCAGCTCTGACTCATCACATGTTGTAGCAGCTCTGACTCATCACATGCTGTAGCAGCTCTGACTCATCACATGCTGTAGCAGCTCTGACTCATCACATGCTTTAGCAGCTCTTACTCATCACATGCTGTAGCAGCTCTGACTGATCACATGCTGTAGCAGCTCTGACTCATCACATGCTGTAGCAGCTTTGACTCATCACATGCTGTAGCAGCTCTGACTCATCACATGCTGTAGCAGCTCTGACTGATCACATGTTGTAGCAGCTCTGACTCATCACATGCTGTAGCAGCTCTGACTCATCACATGCTGTAGCAGCTCTGACTCATCACATGCTGTAGCAGCTCTGACTCATCACATGCTGTAGAGCTCTGACTCATCACATGCTGTAGCAGCTCTGACTCATCACATGCTGTAGCAGCTCTGACTCATCACATCTGTAGAGCTCTGACTCATCACATGCTGTAGCAGCTCTTGACTCATCACATGCTGTAGCAGCTCTGACTCATCACATGCTGTAGCAGCTCTGACTCATCACATGCTGTAGCAGCTCTGACTCATCACATGCTGTAGCAGCTCTGACTCATCACATGCTGTAGCAGCTCTGACTCATCACATGCTGTAGCAGCTCTGACTCATCACATGCTGTAGCAGCTCTGACTCATCACATGCTGTAGCAGCTCTGACTCATCACATGCTGTAGCAGCTCTGACTCATCACATGCTGTAGTAGCTCTGACTCATCACATGCTGTAGCAGCTCTGACTCATCACATGCTGTAGTAGCTCTGACTCATCACATGCTGTAGCAGCTCTGACTCATCACATGCTGTAGCAGCTCTGACTCATCACATGCTGTAGCAGCTCTGACTCATCACATGCTGTAGCAGCTCTGACTCATCACATGCTGTAGCAGCTCTGACTCATCACATGCTGTAGCAGCTCTGACTCATCACATGCTGTAGTAGCTCTGACTCATCACATGCTGTAGCAGCTCTGACTCATCACATGCTGTAGAGCTCTGACTCATCACATGCTGTAGCAGCTCTGACTCATCACATGCTGTAGCAGCTCTGACTCATCACATGCTGTAGCAGCTCTGACTCATCACATGCTGTAGCAGCTCTGATCATCACATGCTGTAGCAGCTCTGACTCATCACATGCTGTAGCAGCTCTGACTCATCACATGCTGTAGCAGCTCTGACTCATCACATGCTGTAGCAGCTCTGACTCATCACATGCTGTAGTAGCTCTGACTCATCACATGCTGAGCAGCTTGACTCATCACATGTGTAGCAGCTCTGACTCATCACATGCTGTAGAGCTCTGACTCATCACATGCTGTAGAGCTCTGACTCATCACATGTGTAGCACTCTGACTCATCACATGCTGTAGAGCTCTGATTCATCACTGCTGTAGCAGCTCTGACTCATCACATGCTGTAGAGCTCTGACTCATCATGCTGTAGTAGCTCTGACTCATCACATGCTGTAGCTAGCTCTGACTCATCACATGCTGTAGAGCTCTACCTACATCCATGATCATGTTGCTGACTCATAATCTACTACTAAACTATCAATGTTGCTGGCTCATAAGCTGGCACTGATACCATGACTGATATGCTGAGCTCTGATCATCACATGCGAGCAGTCTGACTCATCCATGTAGCAGCTCTATCTCAATGCTGTGCAGCTCTGACTATCACATGTGTAGCAGTTTGACTCATCACATGCTAGCAGCTTGACTCATCACATGCTGCTAGCAGCTTGACCATCACATGCTGTACGCTCTGATACCACATGATCTGTATCTGACTCATAATCTTACACTGATACTCATGGATCATGTTGAGCTCTGCTCATCCATGCTGAACCATGATCATTTGCTGTGCTCTAACTATACCATGATCATGTTGCTGGTCATAACCCACTGATTACCATTGATCATTGCTGACTCATAACATGCTGATACTCATGACATGTTGTAGCTCATACCCGACTGATACATGATCATGTTGCTGGCTCATAACTCCGCTGATACCATGATCATGTTGTGGCATCATAACCACCTGATACTAGTGATCATGTTGCTGGCTCATAACTCAGCTCTGATCATGGTGATCATGTTGCTGGCTCATAACCCCAGCTGATCCATGATCATGTTGCTGGCTCATAACCCGCTGATACCATGATCATGTTGCTGGCTCATAACCCAGCTGAGTACCATGATCATGTTGCTGGCTCATAACCATTTGATACCATGACATGTTGCTGGCTCATAACCCTGATACCATGATCATGTTGTGGCTCATAACCCCTGATACATGATCATGTTGCTGGCTCATAACCCTGATACCATGATCATGTTGCTGGCTCATAACCCCTGATACCATGATCATGTTGCTGGTCATACCCACTGATACCATGATCATGTTGCTAGCTCATAACCCCACTGATACCATGATCATGTTGCTGGCTCATAACCCACTGTACCATGATCATGTTGCTGGCTCATAACCCCAGCTGATACCATGATCATGTTGCTGGCTCATAACTCCTACTGATACCATGATCATGTTGCTGGCTCATAACCCCACTGATACCATGATCATGTTGCTGGCTCATAACCCCGCTGATACCATGATCATGTTGCTGGCTCATAACCCCACTGATACCATGATCATGTTGCTGGCTCATAACCCCACTGATACCATGATCATGTTGCTGGCTCATAACCTCACTGATACCATGATCATGTTGCTGGCTCATAACCCCGCTGATACCATGATCATGTTGCTGGCTCATAACCCCACTGATACCATGTATCATGTTGCTGGCTCATAACCCCACTGATACCATGATCATGTTGCTAGCTCATAACCCGCTGATACCATGATCATGTTGCTGGCTCATAACCCGCTGATACCATGATCATGTTGCTGGCTCATAACCCACTGATACCATGATCATGTTGCTGGCTCATAACGATCATAACCCCGCTGATACCATGGTGATCATGTTGCTGGCTCATAACCCTGCTGATACCATGGTGATCATGTTGCTGGCTCATAACCCCACTGATACCATGATCATGTTGCTGGCTCATAACCCCACTGATACCATGATCATGTTGCTGGCTCATAACCCCACTGATACCATGATCATGTTGCTGGCTCATAACCCCACTGATACCATGATCATGTTGCTGGCTCATAACCACGCTGATACCATGATCATGTTGCTGGCTCATAACCCCGCTGATACCATGGTGATCATGTTGCTGGCTCATAACCCCACTGATACCATGATCATGTTGCTGGCTCATAACTCCGCTGATACCATGATCATGTTGCTGGCTCATAACCCCGCTGATACCATGGTGATCATGTTGCTGGCTCATAACCCCACTGATACCATGATCATGTTGCTGGCTCTTAACCCCACTGATACCATGATCATGTTGCTTCTCATAACCCCACTGATACCATGATCATGTTGCTGGCTCATAACTCCGCTGATACCATGATCATGTTGGTGGCTCATAACCCCACTGATACCATGATCATGTTGCTGGCTCATAACTCCGCTGATACCATGATCATGTTGCTGGTTCATAACTCCGCTGATACCATGATCATGTTGCTGGTTCATAACTCCGCTGATACCATGATCATGTTGCTGGTTCATAACTCCGCTGATACCATGATCATGTTGCTGGTTCATAACTCCGCTGATACCATGATCATGTTGCTGGCTCATAACTCCGCTGATACCATGGTGATCATGTTGCTGGCTCATAACTCCGCTGATACCATGATCATGTTGCTGGCTCATAACCCCACTGATACCATGATCATGTTGCTGGCTCATAACTCCACTGAAACCATGATCATGTTGCTGGCTCATAACTCCGCTGATACCATGATCATGTTGCTGGTTCATAACTCCGCTGATACCATGGTGATCATGTTGCTGGCTCATAACTCCGCTGATACCATGATCATGTTGCTGGCTCATAACTCCGCTGATACCATGATCATGTTGCTGGTTCATAACCCCGCTGATACCATGATCATGTTGCTGGCTCATAACTCCGCTGATACCATGATCATGTTGCTGGCTCATAACTCTGCTGATACCATGATCATGTTGCTGGCTCATAACCCCACTGATACCATGATCATGTTGCTGGTTCATAACCCCGCTGATACCATGATCATGTTGCTGGTTCATAACCCCGCTGATACCATGATCATGTTGCTGGCTTATAACCCCGCTGATACCATGATCATGTTGTTGGCTCATAACCCCGCTGATACCATGATCATGTTGCTGGCTCATAACCCCGCTGATACTTTGATCATGTTGCTGGTTCATAACCCCGCTGATACCATGATCATGTTGCTGGCTCATAACCCGCTGATACCATGATCATGTTGCTGGTTCATAACCCCGCTGATACCATGATCATGTTGCTGGCTCATAACCCCGCTGATACCATGATCATGTTGCTGGCTCATAACCCCGCTGATACCATGATCATGTTGCTGGTTCATAACCCCGCTGATACCATGATCATGTTGCTGGTTCATAACCCCGCTGATACCATGATCATGTTGCTGGCTTATAACCCCGCTGATACCATGATCATGTTGCTGGCTCATAACCCCGCTGATACCATGATCATGTTGCTGGTTCATAACCCCGCTGATACCATGATCATGTTGCTGTCTTATAACCCCGCTGATACCATGATCATGTTGCTGGCTCATAACCCCGCTGATACCATGATCATGTTGCTGGCTCATAACCCCGCTGATAACATGATCATTTTGCTGGTTCATAACCCCGCTGATACCATGATCATGTTGCTGGCTCATAACCCCGCTGATACCATGATCATGTTGCTGGCTCATAACCCCGCTGATACCATGATCATGTTGCTGGCTCATAACCCCGCTGATACCATGATCATGTTGCTGGCTCATAACCCCGCTGATACCATGGTGATCATGTTGGTGGATCATAACCCCGCTGATACCATGATCATGTTGCTGGATCATTACCCCGCTGATACAATGGTGATCATGTTGGTGGATCATAACCCCGCTGATACCATGGTGATCATGTTGCTGGCTCATAACCCCGCTGATACCATGATCATGTTGCTGGCTCATAACCCCACTGATACCATGATCATGTTGCTGGCTCATAATCCCGCTGATACCATGATCATGTTGCTGGCTCATAACCCTGCTGATACCATGGTGATCATGTTGCTGGCTCATAACCCCGCTGATACCATGGTGATCATGTTGGTGGATCATAACCCCACTGATACCATGATCATGTTGATGGATCATAACTCCGCTGATACCATGGTGATCATGTTGCTGGCTCATAACCCGCTGATACCATGATCATGTTGCTGGCTCATAACCCCTCTGATACCATGATCATGTTGCTGGCTCATAACCCCGCTGATACCATGATCATGTTGCTGGTTCATAACCCCGCTGATACCATGATCATGTTGCTGCCTCATAACCCCGCTGATCACCACATATATTAATCATACAACTTTTTTGTGTAATATATTGTTATGTTATTTTCCCCTATTTATCATCAAGGTTCTACATGTACTAGCATACGCTATTTGCTTAAAAGGTCCTAGGGTAAAAGGAGGATACTTATAGGCTAAAATGATACTTACTCATGCTTAGCTGGTGCATCTGAAAACTTATTGGTCCTCTCACATTCCTCTCAAAAGGTTATTTAAACCAACATTATAAAAATAGAGCTATATTATATACATATAATGTACAGGTCTCCACTCCTAAACATATAACCAGCCTCCCCCAAAAGCACATGGCTCAGCTGCCACCTTTAACTCTCTTTTTCTTAACATTCTTTAACCCTCAAGTGTCTTGATACACTGAAGATCACAGAATATCATGGTAACATCGATCTACAACCCTCCCCATTACCTTTTGGGCACTCATTCAGCCCTGAAGCCAAGTTAAGATCAGCATTAATAATACCAGCTCACTGCAGCCATGTTCTCTCCAGGACAAGGAATTGTGGGAAATAGCAGTCTCTCTAAGCTCCTCCCCCTCAAACATAAACAAAAACACATCACTTTGCACATCCTCCATGTACTCTCAATATCTCTTATGTAATTACAATGAGACATGCAACTTATAAACTAGTACTTATAAAAATGTGTGCATTTATTTTTATAACTTATTATATTGAGAAAATCAGGTAAATTCAGCTCTTTTAAGTCTTTAGGGTGGCCTGACCTAAGACCTCATTAGCAAATTCTAAATAATTCAATATAATTAGGTATTCATGTTACTTAATTACTACAATACATGCTGGGTTCCATAGCCCCCATAACAAGTCCATAATACCCCATAACATATATTTGACCCAGTTAAGATAAACAAAGATAAACAAAACAATGGGGTACACATGTCTTAACCAGTTATAAATAAGAAACATAAAATAAGCCAGTGATAAGAAATAACATAATTTAGAAATGGTCAAAGAATTTGTGCATGTAATTAAAGTTTATGTAAATTAACTCATATCTTACTTATTTACAACTAAACATCAATTGTAACTCACACACCTGGGAATATATAATTATATTTAACGAGACAAATTACTTTTAACTACAGAGAAATGTATACCACAAGAGACGTTGCCAACTTTATCTCCAAAATGTCATTTATTTTTATGCAGTGAGAAACAAGCAATGTTTAGATAATGTTTAATTAAATGTAATATATATGTATAAATATTTTTTCCGTAGTTTGTGGAGTTCCCGTCTACCCGACCGGGCGGATAGTTGGTGGTAACGAGGCTACATTTGGAGAATGGCCCTGGCAGGTGAGCTAAACCCGTAAGGGTCATACAGTGTCTGGGGGATGAGAGGTAATCAAGAGTGATGTAATAGAGAGAATGAAAGATCTAAATCTTCGGGTGATATTTACCTTTCTTATAAGTCAAAATGCGTTTTTAACTGTACATCAAAATATATATATATTTTTTTTTACATTGCTTAATTGATTTGTGTTTTGTAGATGTAAGATCGTATTGTATTTTTATACATATTTTCTTAAATATTTCAGTGCTGCTTAGGATGACTAAGGTGAGAATTATACACACACACACACATACATATACAAACTTGCATGAATACACACCTATACAAATACATACATATAAATGTACACACACAACCCGCACATAGAAGAGAGGAGCTTACGACGACGTTTCGGTCCGACTTGGACCTGCTCTTTGGCCTCATGACTCTAGTCTTCCAACCATTTCTTGATGCTCTTAATAATCTTGCCCCTTCCATTAAGTTTAAAGCTGATTGGGAATCTAATTCTTTGCTTCCTTTCCTTGATGTTCATGTCCACCGCTCAGTTACAGGTTTTGCCTTTTCCGTGTACCTCAAGTCTATGCACAGTGGCATGTACATTCACTACTTCTCTTATCATACTTCCTCTGTCAAGAAAAGTGTTCTTATCTCCCTCTTTCTCCGTGCTCTCCGCATTTGTGATCCTCAGTTCCTTGAAGCAGAAATTTCCACTCTTCATAATTCATTTTCCCGCCTGGGCTACCCTTCCCATTTCATAGACTCTGCTTTCTCTCGTGCCAAACGGACTTTCTTCTCTCCTAAACCCTCTACTCCTGGGAACTCTCCTGTCCTCTGCCTTCCCTACATCTCTGGTCTCTCTAATCTCAACAACTCTCTCCGTTCCTTAGACATCAAACTTACCTTTCGCCAGACTAACACTCTTCGCACTAATCTAGTTCATACCTCCCCTCCCTCTATAGATTCTCCTGGTGTCTACTCTATTTCTTGTTCCTCCTGTCCTCTTCAGTACTTTGGAGAAACTGGCCGATCTCTTTCTGACAGAATTAGGGAGCACAAAAATAGTGTTAGGCTTGCCGACACTAATAATGCTCTTTTCTGTCATGTCAGAGATCACAGTCATCCTATTGATTGGTCTTCTGCTAAAACTGTCTACCCTACGTCTAACTTTCACAGTCGCCGTCTAGTTGAATCCTCCCTTATACACAACTTTCCTTGTATGAATCTTAGCCCTGACTTTGTCTCTGTAGATGCTTTCCTCTCCCATTACATGGTTAAATGCTCCAAACTTCAGAACACCCGTGACTTAACCTGATTTCTTCCCCTTCTATCTCTTCCCCCTTCTCCTCTTTCTTCTTTCTCCTCTGTATTTCTCCTTGTTTTTGTCCTTCTTTATTTTATTTTCATCATTTTTTCCCCTCTGTGTTCTTGTCCTTACCCTATGCTGGCCGCCACCTTTATTGCAGTGCTCCTCTTTCCTAGAATTGACTGACTCCACTACTACTACTTCCACTATTACTCCACCACTTTCTTGTGCCCTCCCCTGTCTGCTGGCCTATAAATACCCCTTCTACCTGTTCTTTGTGTCAGTGTGACTTTGTAAATGGTCCAAGTCGGACCGAAACGTCGTCGTAAGCTCCTCTCTTCTATGTGCGGGTTGTGTGTGTATTGTTCCAGTCTCGGTATTGTGCCTCTTTTGTTACATATAAATGTACACACAAACACACACACACGTGTAATGCAGTCTTAAGAGACACGTAAGTTCCCCCGTTTTATAACATGTTCATTTTCTCCACTATAATCTACCTTGTCCATAATTACTATCGCATTTGCTATGTCTGTTTCGTAAGGTGAAGTCCAGGATCTTTCCTTAATTCACGAAAGTAAAGATCCTGGACTTCACCTTACGAAACAGACAAAGCAAATGCGATAGTAATTATGGACAAGGTAGATTATAGTGGGAAAATAAACATGTTATTAGAAGACACGGGAACTTAGGTGCCTCTTAATGACCATCGTGTATTCGATAACCTTTAAACTAGCAAATATGAATATACACACATACAAGCACATTACTAGCCATGTGTAATGTAAAATATCTTTGGTTGTCTCATATAACATCGTAGCCCACTTTCCTAGTATCCTACTTATCCTGGACCAGGAAAAAGTGTTCCCGTTAAGGCAGTGACTTTCATGTTAACCCACATGTCTCCTGACAGTGAAAGTGCGTCAATAAAAACAAAGAGTAATCCTTAATATGTCCTATATAACCCAAGTTAAGTGTCGTAATGAGTCAGTGGATAAACATTGTGTAGGGACTCGAACCGTGGTGTTGGGCCAAATATGTACAAGAACCGTGGTTCGAGTCCCCACCCAGTATTATGTTCATTAATGCCCCATGTAAATGTACAGTAGTACAATACATATACTAAGACATTTCATACCAGTAAAATGTCCTTGCTTTTAATATCTTTTTCAAATTAAACTCTCATGTATATATGTACTGAGAGACATACACCTCTCCGTACATACATTGTGCACAAATTGAAATAAGCTCTTAGTGTACACACCATAAAACACTAACCATAACATCATAAGTTATGCTGCTAGCCTAACTACTTGTTAACAAAAAATTATCACCGCGTATTAGTAGTGTACATTGTTTTTTTTTTTTGAAAGGAAATTATTAATGTGTCATATATTCTATATTAAAACCATTGCACCTCACCATAGTCTAGGTCATATGACAGTCACCTCACCATAGTCTAGGTCATATGACAGTATCAAAATTTACTCGGTATAACAACACATCTTAATTTTTCACATTTTTCAAATTTCATTAGTGTTTCATGTGTTAGCCAGCTTGTGAAGTCTGGTGTTGACACTACTGTCAACAAGAGCAGTTTTATGCACCTTGAATTAAACTGTGTTTTTTTTTTGTGTGTAAGTTTTGTTAGTGGTTTAACCCCGTATGTGTTGGTACAGGTGTCGTTGAGACAGTGGAGACAGGTGACCTTCCTTCACAAGTGTGGAGCTGCGCTTCTTAATGAAAACTGGGCCATTACAGCTGCTCACTGCGTCGAAAAGTGAGTAACAACGTTAAAGTAACTTAACACAGTTCAAGTAAAGAAATATAAATAACTAGACTGTAGAAAGTAGAAGTAACACAAAGTATTGTTAATATAAGTGTAAATTATCAACCAGTTTAATAATGTGTAGGCTATTTATAATATTTTGCATATCATAAAAATCTTTGAAAGGGTTCTAAGAAACAAGATCGCCACTCATCTTGATACCCATCAATTACACAACCCAGGACAGCATGGGTTTAGAGCAGGTTGCTCCTGTCTGTCCCAACTACTGGACCACTACGACAAGGTTCTGGATGCTCTAGAAGACAAACAGAATGCAGATGTTATATACACAGACTTTGCAAAAGCCTTTGACAAGTGTGACCATGGTGTAATAGCACACAAAATGCGTGATAAAGGAATAACAGGAAAAGTTGGTAGATGGATCTATAATTTCCTAACAAGTAGAACACAAAGAGTAGTAGTCAACAGAGTAAAGTCTGAGGCAGCTACTGTGAAAAGCTCTGTTCCATAAGGCACAGTACTTGCTACTATCCTGTTCCTCATCCTCATATCTGACATAGACAGGGATATCAGCCACAGTGCTGTGTCTTCCTTTGCAGATGACACCCGAATCAGTATGACAGTGTCCACCGTTGAAGACACTGCAAGACTCCAAGCAGACATCAACCAAATCTTTAAATGGGCTGCAGAAAACAATATGAAGTTCAATGATGAGAAATTTCAATTACTCAGATATGGAAAACGTGAGGAAATTAAAATCTCATCGGAGTACAAAACAAATTCCAACCACACAATAGAGCGAAAAACTAATGTCAAAGACCTGGGAGTGATCATGTCAGAGGATCTCACCTTCAGGGACCATAACACCGTAGCAATCGCATCTGCTAGAAAAATGACAGGATGGATAATGAGAACCTTCAAAACTAGGGATGCCAAGCCCATGTTGACACTTTTCAGGTCGCTTGTTTTATCTAGGCTGGAATATTGCTGCACACTAACTGCACCTTTCAAGGCAGGTGAAATTGCTGACCTAGAAAATGTGCAAAGAACCTTCACGGCACACATAACTGCGATAAACCACCTCAGTTACTGGGAACGCTTGAAGTTCCTAAACCTGTACTCCCTAGAACGCAGGCGGGAGAGATACATTATTATATACACGTGGAAAATTCTCGAGGGATTAGTACCAAACTTGCACACGAGAGTCACTCCCTACGAAAGCAAAAGACTCGGCAGGCGATGTAACATCCCCCCAATGAAAAGCAGGGGTGCCACTAGCACGTTGAAAGACAACACAATAAGTGTCAGGGGCCCAAGACTGTTCAACTGCCTCCCAGCATACATCAGGGGATTACCAACAAACCCCTGGCTGTCTTCAAGCAGGCACTGGACAGACACCTAAAGTCGGTACCTGACCAGCCAGGCTGTGGTTCGTACGTTGGACTGCGTGCGGCCAGCAGTAACAGCCTGGTTGATCAGACTCTGATCCAACATGAGGCCTGGTCACAGACCGGGCCGCAGGGGCGTTGACCCCTGGAACTCTCTCCAGGTATACTCTAGGTAAATAAGTCATGTCACATCTGTGGGCTTTTCTTGGGTAAGCTTATCACACACTCATTCCACACACTCATCCTCACCATTACCATCATCACACCCATCTAATCTATTATAAACACCACTCTTCATTCTGCCATCACTTTTTTTTTATCCTCCTCTAGGCAAACCTAACCTAAATTAACCTATCCATACCAAACTTAATCTATCATGTAGTATAACTTGAAGCATAACCTTACGTGTATCTTGTAACAGTGTACAACCAGAGCAGCTTCTCCTGCGGCTGGGAGAGTTTGACCTGGAGAGATCTGACGAACCATACCCCTTTGCTGAGAGGAAAGTTCAGATTATCGCTACTCATCCCAAGTTCGACGCTCGCACTTTTGAATTCGACTTGGCTCTCCTCAGGTAACTTAAATGCGTCTCGTGGAGGTAGAAAGATATAGGGGATATTATGTTTAGGAGGAGTACTTTGATAAAAGTTAAGAACTCTACCTACCATTCCATTGGCGATAATAATTATTATAAAGTGTTATTCAGCACCTGGTTAATGAGAGGTAATAAGGTTTGACTCAGTGACAAGGAAAGTAGATCCAAGTCTTTGGATCACGAAGCCAGTGTAGAGACAGGTATGACAGTATTAAACAATTGTTATATAAACAAAGTTCTTATATAAAACAAGACTTTCTAAGTAAGGTTGGTCCCTCCCAAGATTAAATAAGGATGGTAAATAAGAATGGTCTGTCTGTATGTTAGGTTCTACGAGCCAGTCAGCTTCCTGCCCAACATCATCCCCATCTGTGTTCCCCAAGATGACTACAGCTTCCTCAATAACACTGGTTACGTCACCGGCTGGGGCAGACTCTACGAAGGTAAGTCCTCCTCCTGATACCTAGATTGACACAAATATCAAAATCGGTCCAGATATCGAAATCTGTGCCAGTATGAAATTAGAATTGCCAGACCTGTGAATCAATTCCCATTACTTCTTACAAGATGTGTTACTTTTAACAGTATGATGGCATTCTCATTTCACATATCAGTCTTCAACTTAATTGCTAAAATTATGTGGGATGTACGAGAATGGGTCTGGGCTCTTCAGTTCATTTTCAATGCCAGACTTGTGCCAGAATTGTGCTATTTCAAGTTTGTTTAGGGACATTGTAAATGTTTGACATTTATTTTTAAACAAGGATATGTTTTATCAACATTAGCATACTTGCATTCACTTCCAGCACCACCACAACCCTAACCACCACTTCAACTACCACTATCACCACGATCTCTCACCACAATCATATTGCTATCATCATTAATATTATTTACATCTGTCAGCATCACTACTCTCTTAACCACACATGTGTGTCTTGTATATAGTACAATAATACACATCACTTTGACTACATATTTATATAACATGTTTACATGACTATAATACACGTCACTAGCATCATGTATTTGCATAGTTCTATAATAGTGCTAGCACTGATTTACCAATTTTATTAAGAATATTTTATCATCCACTAGAATAAAATTACCTTCACAAGCTAACAATGCCAGACAAATTATTTATATTATATCCACATAAAATTTAACTGAACCATTTATGCAGATAAATATTCTTCGTAAAATAACTTTTTCATATAAACTTTGTAATATAATTAAATTATAATGGTCTCTTATTGGAAATTAAAATGCCTGTAAACATCACATCAACAGCAGTGTTGAGTAAGGTTGCAGAAAGGGACAAAAATGTTTTAAAAATTATACATAAATCCTGAAGGAACAATGAAAAAAATATTAAATTAATGTACAGTAAGTTATCTAATGAAGCTCCTTTATGGTTAGATTTTTTTTGTAAATACGACTGAAAAAAACATCTAAAATTGGACCGCAAGTTGAAAGGCCTTATAGTACTGCTGTTCATTTTTATATGAACTTTTTTTGATCTCATTTACAAAAAAATACACTGTGTAGAAGTTTTGTAAGTCTACTGTACCTAGAGAGAATCATAAATAAATCTGGCATACATGTTGTACACTGTACTTAATATCTAATATCCTTCAGAAAAGAAACTTGAGGCAACGTTTCGCCCCCACCTGGGCCAGGATAATGGCCAGGATAATGGCCCAGGATAATGGCCCAGGATAATGGCCCAGGATAATGGGCCAGGATAATGGCCCAGGATGCACCCAAACGTTTTCTTAAGATTTCCACCGAATTATGGATTAGTTGTGAATTGTGGCATCCACGGTATTGTCACTTACTTTTTATAAGTTTTGATCTGTTTGAAGCTTCCTCTTCACTTTAATATGAAAACAATAACCTCGTTTAAGAATTTTTTCATGTATATCTGCTCCTTTAAAACACGTGTCGTGTATAAAAAGTCACAATACTCTCAGCGAACTTACAGTAAAAAGTTCAATGTTACTATTCACAACACCTTACCTCATCACTTGGCCGGTATATAGGCCTCTGGTCCTGAGAAATAGTGGGCAACATTCTGTATATTTGTAGAAGAGCTATTTTTGAACCCTTTCTGTATATCTTTTAGAAAAGTGTAAAGGGTGGCACTAATCCTCACACCATAAACCCTGAGTAGTGTAAAGCCGGGCACAGTGTGTGAGAGACCCAGCATTTCTTAGATCTCTCTCTCTCTCTCTCTCTCTCTCTCTCTCTCTCTCTCTCTCTCTCTCTCTCTCTCTCTCTCTCTTCTTGACAAGTTCTTTCTGAAACCTTTCCTTGACCTTTCAAGGGGAAAGTGCTGTGATTCTGGTGTTGAACTTTTCATCCAAGGAATTGCAGCTATTCTCTTGGCTCAGACCTAACTGCCGCCCATTTCCTTAGGTGGTTTATATTCTATAAAAGTTTAGCATCCCTGTAAATAATAATAATAATAATAATAATAATAATAATAATATCTAGCCCTCTTCTCACTCCCTATTCTTTCTTTACAGTTGTAACCGCATGAATATAAACACTATAGCACTTAGTTCTGCTGATACAAACTGCTGTGTTCTGAGTCTGTGGTCGTGGCTACAGGCTCCTGCTTACACTCACACCTTATTTGTAGTGATAATTACGCATTTAAGCTTTTGTTGTGTGTGTACGAGGACATTTACATAAACTTATAACAAATCTCTTTGTCGCGCCTATATATTATTTTTGTGTGCTATAGCGTCTTTATTGTTTCTTACTCTACAATCCATTGTATGGTGTACCTCATTGCATATTATATGGTGTACCTCGGTGTACCTCAGTACACCAATATAACTTTCTGGTCAATTGATGGGTCGTATCACCGCAGGCGGGCGAGCATATTCATGTCTTGAAACAGGATATACTATATACATCGAGGCTATATGCATTAAAGTATTTCTGGCTGATGATTAACGACCTTAGTGACGCTTGAGTGGTCGATAGGCTTTAATTAAGCCCGGTTAACCAAGCAAGTATTACTCTCGGGTTGTAGGTCTTACTTCTTCAGGAGTAGAGACAAGTCTTTAATGGGACAACATTCGGTTCTAAGGAGAACTTATACAAGTCTTGAAACAGCTTTTCTTAATATATTTTTTTTGCTTATTTACGTCTATAACTTTGCATACATATCCTTGTATATTTATATACTCTTTTAGCGTATACATGTGCACTAGAAATTAGTGTCTTTCTATCACCTTAAACTTACATATATATGTATACCTCTGCTCTTGTATATATTTATGTTCACATAAAAATGCCAGTGAAAAAATAAAAATGGAAACCAGAGCACTTTCGTATGTTTACACACATCTTCAGAGAAGTGGTACTTTTTTACTAGCAGTCTCTTCTCTTATTGTGATCACTTTCATTATGTTTATATATATATATATATATATATATATATATATATATATATATATATATATATATATATATATATATATATATATATATATATATATATTGTCAATCTATAGGAGAGCCTATTTAGCCTGGACACTTTGTACATGTGTATCTCTTATCTTGCACCTATGTCACTATTGCTCTGAGCACCTGTGTGCCTTTGCTTGCCGCTTACAGATGACTCTGACATGTGACCACAAGTGACTGTAGTAATCAGACACGACCATTACAGACAGTTCTTCTCTCACTGTGGACAATAAAAACACAATACCATGACTGCGAAGATTTTGCAACTCGTAAACGGAATTCTTAGATAAAGTTTTGGTCCGGGATGGACCATTCCTCAAGTCACAACTTGGTAATGGTCCGGGATGTACCATGTGTCAAGTTACAACTTGGTAATGGTCCGGGATGGACCATTTGTCAAGTCACAATTTGGTAATGGTCCGGGATGGACCATTCGTCAAGTCACAATTTGGTAATGGTCCGGGATGGACCATTTGTCAAGTCACAACTTGGTAATGGTCTTGGGATGGACCATTGTAAAGTCACAACTTGGTAATGGTCCGGGATGGACCATTGTAAAGTCACAACTTGGTAATGGTCCGGGATGGACCATTGTAAAGTCACAACTTGGTAATGGTCCGGGATGGACCATTGTAAAGTCACAACTTGGTAATGGTCCGGGATGGACCGAAACGTTGTGTAAAGGTTTATTTCAAATTTGTTAGTTCATTGTGAAGTCTCGCAAATTATAAGAAATGGAAAATAGTTAAATCTCAAATATTCATTTATTAACTAGGCTAACTTGAATAGTCAAGATAAGCCTTTTATTGTTCAGTCATCGAAGTAATGGAGGAATTTGTATACCTGGAGAGAGTTCCAGGGGTCAACGCCCCCGCGGCCCGATCTGTGACCAGGCCTCATGTTGGATCAGAGCCTGATCAACCAGGCTGTTACTGCTGGCCGCACGCAGTCCAATGTACGAACCACAGCCTGGCTGGTCAGGTACCGACTTTAGGTGCCTGTCCAGTGCCTGCTTGAAGACAGTCAGGGGTTTGTTGGTAATCCCCCTGATGTATGCTGGGAGGCAGTTGAACAATCGTGGGCCCCTGACACTTATTGTGTTGTCCCTCAACGTGCTAGTGGCACCCCTGCTCTTCATTGGGCGGATGTTACATCGCCTGCCGAGTCTTTTGCTTTCGTAGGGAGTGACTCTCGTGTGCAAGTTTGGTACTAATCCCTCGAGAATTTTCCACGTGTATATAATAATGTATCTCCCGCCTGCGTTCTAGAGAGTACAGGTTTAGGAACTTCAAGCGTTCCCAGTAGTTGAGGTGGTTTATCGCAGTTATGCGTGCCGTGAAGGTTCTCTGCACATTTTCAAGGTCAGCAATTTCACCTGCCTTGAAAGGTGCAGTTAGTGTGCAGCAATATTCCAGCCAGTGGTATTGATCAATAACAACACTGCATTAGCCAGGGGTCGAACCCATGCTGCTTTGGCCCGCCTCATGAGTCGTTACAGATTTTCATGTAGGATGTTTTGTGTTACTAATTCGAATCTAAAACACTTAGAATTTTTAAGGCTTTCGTAGAAAGTTTTTTTTGTCTATAATATATGAGACTTCTGGCGTGGTGTAATGTTCATATATAAAGATATTAGGTTTAAAATGTGCAATTTGTAAGTCACATTTACACTTAAATTTGTACTTCTTGTTTGCTAATTTACCTTGAAGGGCCTCTGAATTTGTTGTAAAGAGTAACTTGTATATAATACTAATGACAAATATTTTAGTCATCTCTTCTTACTCAGTCGGTGCTTATATTACAAGGTGCAGCTTAACATATGCTTTATAAACTATGAACGTAGATCTGTATAGTATGGTTGGTATACAAGGTACGCTACACTAATTACATTACAGGCAAATCTAGCACAGAATTAAATGTTTTGATATCTAAGTGGAATTGTACCCTTGACATCATTTTGTAAGCCTAGTCACAATATTGTAACTTATGTATTTTGTGTTCAGTGATTATGATTATACTAAGATTGAATCGTTTACTAGTATTTCTGGTTTTGTAAATGAAACATTTGCCAGACCTGTTGTTTTTAATATTTATATTTATTTATGCTACGTGAAGTACAGATCTGCCCTCCCCTTCTCCTAGTTACATTAAGGAACTTTGGCTAATTTTTGAAGGTGTTTTATCAAGTTTAAATATTTAATCAACTTTTTTAATAGAATTTAAATTTATAAACTGAGATGTAAAAAAGTCTTGTCTTTATTGCTTTATTTAGCACATTTGAATGGGTATCTATATGTATTGATCTCTGACTTTTGATAAAGAAAAACTGCAAAATGTATAAATAAGCAGTACTTGATGTTGTGTCTGTCTTTACTAATGTTCATATTGTTGAGTGATGGTCAGTGAAGGACTACTCCATCTAGGTATACCCAGTGATGTCTTTCTTTACCTTATTCGTCTTTGTGTGGGCTAAACTCTTGTTCATTTCAAGGGAACTTTTATCTTCAAGCCTTTGTTGTTGCTATGGGTTCTTGTCTATCCCCTGTTCTTGGTAACCTTCATATGGAGTATTTTGGAAACTGTTCTACTTCTTACTATGTGGGTTGTACCCCCCTTCTCTCTGCCTTTACTATGTAGATTAATTTTTCGCTCTATGGCCACATGACTAATCTCTTCCAATCTTTTCTTGTTGCCATTAACAACCTGCTCTTTCTATCAAGTTCAGACGTGAATGAGACTCTTAGCTCTTTGTTTCCTTTCCTTTATGTTTATGTCTACCGCTCTGTGAGAGGCTTTTCTTATTCCGTTTACCGCAAGCCTATGCACAGTGGGATATACATTCACTACTTTTCTTACCATGATCTCTCTGTCAAGAAAAGTGTTCTTGTTTCTTTCTTCTTCCGCATCTGTGATCCTCATGTTCTCGATTCGGAAAATTTAATGTTCTTTACTTTCCCTACATTTCCAGTCTTCAAAATTTTGACAATTCTGTTCTCCAGATATCGAACTTGCTTTTCGCCCGACAAATACTCTTCATAGTAATCTATTTCATGTTTCTCCTCTTGTCACTTGTGCTGCTGGTTTAGATTCCATTTTCGTCTGTCTTCTCCAATACTTTGGTAAAACTGGCCACTCTTTTTCTGACAGACTTGAAGAGCGCAAAATAAGTCTTTGCCTTGCTGATACTAGCAATGTTCTTTTCTGTTATGTTAGAGATCACGGTCATCCTTAGATCTAGTTTATTACACTAAAATTTACAAAGTATTCCCAGTTTTATAAGCTATCAACCACTGCGTCTGTAGTAGATCATACAAGTTATTTATTTGAATGACTAGTTTAGGAGGGCTTCTAGAGTGTAAATTGACTTGACAGCATGATGGTGGTGGTGGTTCATACCTGAGGAAGCATGACTAGTGTTTCTTGACACTGGTCTGAGTTAGTTGACTCTCAAACTGGTGTGGTTGGTCATATGGCCGAGGCCTTCCGCTGGCTTACCCGTTCATTCTATTCAAAATTCAAGATCACATTATGTGGTGTGTGAGAGGATGGTTGTTTGATATCACGACAGGTACTAGAGACTCAGTACTGAAGACTTGCTCACACTAACTCTATCCGCCTTCGACCCTCCTCTCCCCCTCACAGATGGTCCTCTGCCATCTGTGTTGCAGAAGGTCCCTGTGCCCGTCATTACCAACAAGGAGTGTGAGGATATGTACAGGGCAGCTGGATATGTCGAACACATTCCTAACATCTTCATTTGCGCTGGCTATGAGAGAGGAAAGAGAGACTCGTGTGAGGTAAGTTACTCCTAAACATTTTGCCGTTTTCTCTATTTCCTCTTGAGATTTCGTTGACGTTGACGAGATTTTTCGAGGGGTAACTAGCTCATTCATCTTCCCACTGAATATGTGTATGTTCCACTCTCTTCTTCATCCCCGACACAACCTCATTCAAGACGGGCCCCTCCATTCAAGAATGCAGGAGGCGGAGGTGCCAGTAATAAAGAATGTAGACTGTGAAAAGATGTTCCTGCTTACTGGTGGGGTTGTGATGGTGCCAAGAATAATGATGTGTGCGGGATATCCCGAGGGGAAGAAAGATGCTTGTGAGGTAAGTGTTTGTAAAGTGGTAAGATGAGTTTAGCCTTGTTTAGGAAATTACGAAATTATTTTACAGACTGTCTTTAAATTTATACAGCAAGTGTACATAGATGTTGTTAGCACATTAAGTAGATTTATCCTAGGATAAATCAGTGAAGCCAGTGTGTCATTACGCAGGATATAAGTATATTTAGGTACAGATCCACATAAGTACAATTATCGTATTTAGTTACATACGTGTAAATTACCTAGGATAACCCAAAAAAGTTAAAATGACTTATTTCCACTGGTGTCCTTGTAACATCTTACACCGAGAAGTGTATATCTTCCATTTTATGTACAATGAGAGTTTAATTCCTATATTAATGGTTGACGTTTTTCTGGTGGTGAGTGTGGGTCACATGCGACCTTTATGACCCTCGTATAATTGATAGGCTTTAAAACCCAGTTAACCATAGAGACGTCAGCATAACTGATAGATTATTTTTTATATATATTTTGCCTCCAAAGCGGCTAATTTACTGTGCACCCCATATCCACCCTAAGGACAGTATCATAAGAGCATATATATACACAAAAAGGCCTAGTAACTAGCCCCAAAAGGGTTAACAGAAACATACATCTACACTGACTGCTCATACAGTGAAACTAAACATCGCAGTTCCTATTCATTCCCTCAAGCACTATCTAGGTTCTTTACACAACTACCAAGACAATAACAGATGTCAGAGAGAACTTTTGCCTCAGACCATATCACTTACGTGGAGAAATAAGGATGGTAATTGCAGTGCAGAACATAGGTGTCTGTCTGGCATGAAAATTCCTTCACATTGTAGGATGTTCATTACCTTGTAACTTGGTCATGATTGTGACCAGATCTACCTGGAGTTCATTACCTTGTAACTTGGTCATGATTGTGACCAGATCTACCTGGAGTTCATTACCTTGTAACTTGGTCATGATTGTGACCAGATCTACCTGGAGTTCATTACCTTGTAACTTGGTCATGATTGTGACCAGATCTACCTGGAGTTCATCACCTTGTAACTTGGTCATGATTGTGACCAGATCTACCTGGAGTTCATCACCTTGTAACTTGGTCATGATTATGACCAGATCTACCTGGAGTTCATCACCTTGTAACTTGGTCATGATTGTGACCAGATCTACCTGGAGTTCATCACCTTGTAACTTGATCATGATTGTGACCAGATCTACCTGGAGTTCATCACCTTGTAACTTGGTCATGATTATGACCAGATCTACCTGGAGTTCATCACCTTGTAACTTGCTCAGCTATCAAAACTTTGAGGCCCAGTCCCTGGGCCCATTATGTACCTCTGTAATCTTTTGACTACCGCCCACAGGATAGGTATGGGGTACATAATAAAGATATTAAACTAAAACTTGTAGCACATCACAGGTCATGTGGGTTAGATGATCTTCAAGAATAATACTCATTCTGTCTATCAGCAAATATTTAACCTTATATAGAACTTCAAAAACAACAGGCAATTAATTCCCTACGATGTATTAATCTTAGTATGTGGAATAATGTTTCGCCCACTGGGGGCTTTATCGATCAGTGATTAAGCCACCAATGGGCGAAACGTCTCCTAATACAGTGTCCTATGTCATGCATATGTGTTTTTATTTCACAGTTTGTGGGTAGACTTGTCTATATTATTACCCTTTAGTACTATCACTAATCTTAGTCATTAATTCATTAAAAAAATCTTCAAAATTAGGCACTTGTACTCCCAAATCAATGCCTTATAACCAACAATATCTTTAGTATTACTATAAAAAAATTTGAAACTTATAGATTCTTGGAAAACCTCAGAAAATGATGTTTATGTCGGCAGGGAGACTCTGGAGGACCCCTGGTGATCCAGAGGAACGGGGTTTGGAACCTGGCTGGAGTCATCTCTTGGGGCATTGGATGCGCTCTGCCCAACCAACCTGGCGTATATACCAGAATATCCGAATTTAGGGAATGGATCGAGAAGATTATCGTATTTTGAGAATTGTAATTAATATCGTTATTATTATTAAATTGTTATATAGTTTTTTTAATTGTTATTGTTGCTATCATATGCAATTATCTTTAGGAAGAAACGAGTTAAACAGAAAGGTTAAATTATTACTATGTAATTCTGCTTCTCCAGAGATAATTGTATTTTGTTATAAAGTGGACGTTTTAAGTGACCTTTTAGGGGTAATGTTGTTATAGAAAAATTCTAATCTTGCAGTTGTATAACTGTTAATGATCCAATACTATTATTTCCTAAGTAATGAGGCAATTATTAGTTATTTATTGTGAACGAAATAAAGCTTATTCCTCCGTAGATAAAATAACTTCTTAATTGATTTTTTAATTTATTATTATTATTATTGTGTGTGTGTGTGTACATTTATTTACGGATGCATATTTTAGTTCAATAAGTCTTTTATTATTTATTTCTGTTAATTGATCTCCTCAGAGCTGTCATACTCAGGATATATACACTGGAGGGATGTATTTCTCTCATTGTATATATGCTGAGAGTATATTTTAACCCCTATTTTAGGGGTTAGAGTATTCTTGTTTGGTGGTGAACAGGTTACAGCCTTAATGACCATAGTGTAGTCGATAGGCTTTAAACCTCATTCACCAGCTGTCATAAGGAGATTACTCATTGTTTTCTCCTCTACAATAGGCATTATTTTGATGTTTTCTTCTATACTGTAGTTTGTAGCTGCTGTTGTTGTCTAGGGTTGATCAATGGTGTTTTTGTCTCAACACGATGAATAGGCATGTTTTCCCTGTACTAGTGATGAATGGTGGTTGTTGACTTGTAGTAGTGATGAATGGTGGTTGTTGACTTGTAGTAGTTAGTTACCATTTTGTCCTAGGCACATGTCAATTAGACACTAGGCCTGTTGTATATATGTGTGTGTTTATGTGTATGTAAGGAAACACTTCGAAATGTTTCTGCCCCACCGGGAATTGAACCCGGCCCCTCCGTGCGTGAAGCAAGAGCTTTACCCACTAGGCCACCGGGGGTAGTGATGAATGGTGGTTGTTGACTTGTAGTAGTGATGAATGGTGGTTGTTGACTTGTAGTAGTGATGAATGGTTGTTGTTGACTTGTACTAGTGATGAATGGTGGTTGAAAATAAATGGTATAAAATACCGACACAATGGAAAAATAAACACATAAGCAGTATAATGTGATCCTTTATTGACAACGTTTCGCCCACGCAGTGGGCTTTATCAGTCACAGACAGATCTACCTGGAAAATGAGTAACATGAAGATATATATAGGGTACAGTCAGGTGGAGAATGCTGGGTCAGGTGGAGAAAGCTGCATGTGAAGTCTTAAAAGTAGTGTGATAGTTAAAAACATAGTGTGACTTAAAGGACCTGCAGTGTACCATTCTTGAGTTCTAGGTGGGATAGCGTTGAAGAAGTTTCTTGGCAATAGGTTCAGCTATGTTGTAGAAGCTTCTACAACATAGCTGAACCTATTGCCAAGATGTGTTTATTTTTCCATGAATGGTGGTTGTTGACTTGTAGTGATGAATGGTGGTTGTTGACTTGTACTAGTGATGAATGGTGGTTGTTGACTTGTAGTAGTGATGAATGGTGGTTGTTGACTTGTAGTAGTGATGAATGGTGGTTGTTGACTTGTAGTAGTGATGAATGGTGGTTATTGACTTGTAGTGATGAATGGTGGTTGTTAACTTGTACTAGTGATGAATGGTGGTTGTTGACTTGTAGTAGTGATGAATGGTGGTTGTTGACTTGTAGTAGTGATGAATGGTGGTTGTTGACTTGTACTAGTGATGAATGGTGGTTGTTGACTTGTAGTAGTGATGAATGGTGTTTGTTGACTTATAGTAGTGATGAATGGTGGTTGTTGACTTGTAGTAGTGATGAATGGTGGTTGTTGACTTGTAGTAGTGATGAATGGTAGTTGTTGACTTGTAGTAGTGATGAATAATGGTTGTTGACTTGTAGTAGTGATGAATGGTGGTTGTTGACTTGTACTAGTGATGAATGGTGGTTGTTGACTTGTAGTGATGAATGGTGGTTGTTGACTTGTACTAGTGATGAATGGTCGTTGTTGACTTGTAGTAGTGATGAATGGTGGTTGTTGACTTGTAGTAGTGATGAATGGTGGTTGTTGACTTGTAGTAGTGATGAATGGTGGTTGTTGACTTGTAGTGATGAATGGTGGTTGTTAACTTGTACTAGTGATGAATGGTGGTTGTTGACTTGTAGTAGTGATGAATGGTGGTTGTTGACTTGTAGTAGTGATGAATGGTGGTTGTTGACTTGTACTAGTGATGAATGGTGGTTGTTGACTTGTAGTAGTGATGAATGGTGTTTGTTGACTTGTAGTAGTGATGAATGGTGGTTGTTGACTTGTAGTAGTGATGAATGGTGGTTGTTGACTTGTAGTAGTGATGAATGGTGGTTGTTGACTTGTAGTAGTGATGAATAATGGTTGTTGACTTGTAGTAGTGATGAATGGTGGTTGTTGACTTGTACTAGTGATGAATGGTGGTTGTTGACTTGTAGTGATGAATGGTGGTTGTTGACTTGTACTAGTGATGAATGGTCGTTGTTGACTTGTAGTAGTGATGAATGGTGGTTGTTGACTTGTAGTAGTGATGAATGGTGGTTGTTGACTTGTAGTAGTGATGAATGGTGGTTGTTGACTTGTAGTGATGAATGTTGGTTGTTAACTTGTATTAGTGATGAATGGTGGTTGTTGACTTGTAGTAGTGATGAATGGTGGTTGTTGACTTGTAGTAGTGATGAATGGTGGTTGTTGACTTGTACTAGTGATGAATGGTGGTTGTTGACTTGTAGTAGTGATGAATGGTGTTTGTTGACTTGTAGTAGTGATGAATGGTGGTTGTTGACTTGTAGTAGTGATGAATGGTGGTTGTTGACTTGTAGTAGTGATGAATGGTGGTTGTTGACTTGTAGTAGTGATGAATAATGGTTGTTGACTTGTAGTAGTGATGAATGGTGGTTGTTGACTTGTACTAGTGATGAATGGTGGTTGTTGACTTGTAGTGATGAATGGTGGTTGTTGACTTGTACTAGTGATGAATGGTGGTTGTTGACTTGTAGTAGTGATGAATGGTGGTTGTTGACTTGTAGTAGTGATGAATGGTGGTTGTTGACTTGTAGTAGTGATGAATGGTGGTTATTGACTTGTAGTGATGAATGGTGGTTGTTAACTTGTACTAGTGATGAATGGTGATTGTTGACTTGTAGTAGTGATGAATGGTGGTTGTTGACTTGTAGTAGTGATGAATGGTGGTTGTTGACTTGTACTAGTGATGAATGGTGGTTGTTGACTTGTAGTAGTGATGAATGGTGTTTGTTGACTTATAGTAGTGATGAATGGTGGTTGTTGACTTGTAGTAGTGATGAATGGTGGTTGTTGACTTGTAGTAGTGATGAATGGTAGTTGTTGACTTGTAGTAGTGATGAATAATGGTTGTTGACTTGTAGTAGTGATGAATGGTGGTTGTTGACTTGTACTAGTGATGAATGGTGGTTGTTGACTTGTAGTGATGAATGGTGGTTGTTGACTTGTACTAGTGATGAATGGTCGTTGTTGACTTGTAGTAGTGATGAATTGGTTGTTGACTTGTAGTAGTGATGAATGGTGGTTGTTGACTTGTAGTAGTGATGAATGGTGGTTGTTGACTTGTAGTGATGAATGGTGGTTGTTAACTTGTACTAGTGATGAATGGTGGTTGTTGACTTGTAGTAGTGATGAATGGTGGTTGTTGACTTGTAGTAGTGATGAATGGTGGTTGTTGACTTGTACTAGTGATGAATGGTGGTTGTTGACTTGTAGTAGTGATGAATGGTGGTTGTTGACTTGTAGTAGTGATGAATGGTGGTTGTTGACTTGTAGTAGTGATGAATGGTGGTTGTTGACTTGTAGTAGTGATGAATGGTGGTTGTTGACTTGTAGTAGTGATGAATAATGGTTGTTGACTTGTAGTAGTGATGAATGGTGGTTGTTGACTTGTACTAGTGATGAATGGTCGTTGTTGACTTGTAGTGATGAATGGTGGTTGTTGACTTGTACTAGTGATGAATGGTCGTTGTTGACTTGTAGTAGTGATGAATGGTGGTTGTTGACTTGTAGTAGTGATGAATGGTGGTTGTTGACTTGTAGTAGTGATGAATGGTGGTTGTTGACTTGTAGTGATGAATGTTGGTTGTTAACTTGTATTAGTGATGAATGGTGGTTGTTGACTTGTAGTAGTGATGAATGGTGGTTGTTGACTTGTAGTAGTGATGAATGGTGGTTGTTGACTTGTAGTAGTGATGAATGGTGGTTGTTGACTTGTACTAGTGATGAATGGTGGTTGTTGACTTGTAGTAGTGATGAATGGTGGTTGTTAACTTGTACTAGTGATGAATGGTGGTTGTTGACTTGTAGTATTGATGAATGGTGGTTGACTTGTAGTAGTGATGAATGGTGGTTGACTTGTAGTAGTGATGAATGGTGGTTGTTGACTTGTACTAGTGATGAATGGGGGTTGTTGACTTGTAGTAGTGATGAATGGTGGTTGTTGACTTGTAGTAGTGATGAATGGTGGTTGTTGACTTGTAGTAGTGATGAATGGTGGTTGTTGACTTGTACTAGTGATGAATGGGGGTTGTTGACTTGTAGTGATGAATGGTCGTTGTTGACGTGCAGTAGTGATGAATGGTGGTTGTTAACTTATAGTGATGAATGGTGGTTGTTGACTTATAGTGATGAATGGGGGTTGTTGACGTGCAGTAGTGATGAATGGTGGTTGTTGACTTATAGTGATGAATGGTGGTTGATGACTTATAGTGATGAATGGTGGTTGTTGACGTGTACTAGATAGATGAATGGTGGTTGTTGACGTGTAGTAGATAGATGAATGGTGGTTGTTGACGTGTACTAGATAGATAAATGGTGGTTGTTGACGTGTACTAGATAGATAAATGGTGGTTGTTGACGTGTACTAGATAGATGAATGGTGGTTGTTGACGTGTACTAGATAGATAAATGGTGGTTGTTGACGTGTACTAGATAGATAAATGGTGGTTGTTGACGTGTACTAGATAGATAAATGGTGGTTGTTGACGTGTACTAGATAGATGAATGGGGGTTTATTGTTGTTCCTTATTTATAAGCATTGTTATTGTAATAAAAATGAACGTTGAACATTAAAAATAAGGCAGATAACAGTGAACACTAATGAAACAGTCATGTTCACTGACATGTTCAAGGCTAAAGAAAATGCTTACTCAGGTTGTTTTGTTAACTAGTGTATGTGTGTGTGTATGTGTATGACACGCGGGGGGGGCACATGTATGTGTATATGAAGAGAAATGGGAAGTAAAGTGATAACCATACCCCATCACCCTACCCTTGCTCAGCTCCTGGCCCGCATCAGCTGACCTGTGATATATTGTGTGTGGTGATATGCCCGCACCTCGTCCCTAGTGTGACCTTGTACCCTGGTTAACAATGTTAAAGCCCGTGTGGGTTTGTGCAATGAGTTGAGGAGGCTTGATACTCCGTCTGCTGGACACGCTACCCAACTGTGCTCACTAAACTGATTATATTTGTTAAGATAAATAGAATAATGGTGAGATCAATTGTATCAACATGAACAATGTGTCAAGAAAATTATTTTAAAAATGTGATAAAGCTGAAAAAACTCCCAGCTAACCCACAATCTGGAGACACCCTAGACGAGGTTTCAGTCCCTTTTTGACGATGGTTCGAAACAGACTGAAACGTCACCTAGAATTTACGCTCGAAATTGTTCGTTAGATCTGAGTGAACTAATGTATGCTGTAAATTGTCCCACATATGTTGTCTCCTCTCATATGTTGTCTCCCTCACATGTGTTTGTTGTAAGACTCGGGTAGAGCTTCTTTTACATATATTTAAATCCTCCAAATATATTAATGATGCATTTTTTATAATTTATTGTAGATTTTTTTTCTTCAGTGGTGTCTTGAGCGAATATTTATGAGTTGGTTCTCAGTGTTCTTCGTGTGGTGCTGGAGACCAGGGTCTGGAGGCCAGGGTCCTGGAGACCAGGGTCTGAAGGCCAGGGTCCTGGAGACCAGGGTTTGAAGGCCAGGGTCCTGGAGACCAGGGTCTGGAGGCCAGGGTCCTGGAGACCAGGGTCTGGAGGCCGAATCCTGGAGGCCAGGGTCCTGGAGACCAGGTCCTGGAAGCCGGGTCCTGGAGGCCAGGGTCCTAGAGGCCAAGATCCTGGAGGCTAGGGTCCTGGAGGCCAAGATCCTAGAGGCCAGGTCCTGGAGATCAGGGTCCTGGAAGCCGGGTCCTGGAAGCCGGGTCCTGGAAGCCACAATGTACAGATCGTAATAAAAATAGTTTCCAAAAATTTGTTTGCATTCCAAAAACCTTTTTTCTAATTCTGTTTTAAAGAAAAAATAATGAAAGGACTTCTGATCCAAGGAACTGGAGGTAACCTCCCCTTTCTTGGATCCTTATTATTCCACGTTCAGTGCTTCTTCAGAGACAGCGGAGAGGCGGGGGCAGGAGCTGTGAATCGACCCCTGCAACCACAAATAGGTGAGAGAGATCACAAAAAACCAGCCAACCAGCGCTGAGTCAAGTCAGTCTGTGGTTAGTGCTGTGAGTGTGAGCATGTGTCTCCCCTGTTTTGTATTATTATTATTGTAGGTGTACCGTGTTAATTATCATCTGTAAGTGTAGGTGTACCGTGTTAATTGTCATCTGTAGGTGTACCGTCTTAATTTTCAGCTGTAGGTGTACCGTGATAATTGTCATCTGTAGGTGTACCGTCTTAATTTTCAGCTGTAGGTGTACCGTGTTAATTGTCATCTGTAGGTGTAACGTGTTAATTGTCATCTGTAGGTGTACCGTGTTAATTGTCATCTGTAGGTGTAACGTGTTAATTGTCATCTGTATGTGTACCGTGTTAATTGTCAGCTGTAGGTGTACCGTGTTAATTGTCATCTGTAGGAGTACCGTGTTAATTGTCATATGTGTGGGTGTACCGTGTTAATTGTCATATGTGTGGGTGTACCGTGTTAGCTGTCATATGTGGGGGTGTACCGTGCTAACTGTCATATGTGTGGGTGTACCGTGTTAACTGTCATATGTGTGGGTGTACCGTGTTAACTGTCATATGTGTGGGTGTACCGTGTTAACTGTCATATGTGTGGGTGTACCGTGTTAACTGTCATATGTGTGGGTGTACCGTGTTAACTCATATGTGTGGGTGTACCGTGTTAACTTATCTGTTAACCACTAAATCCTTCCATATATATATATATATATATATATATATAAAGGTAGAGAAGTTTTCATTGCATTTATTGATTTAGAAAAGGCATATGACAGAGTGGATAGGGGAGCAATGTGGCAAATGTTGCAAGTGTATGGAATAGGTAGTAAGTTACTGAAGGCTGTAAAGAGTTTTTATGAGGATAGTGAGGCTCAGGTTAGGGTGTGTAGGAGAGAGGGAGATTACTTCCCGGTAAAAGTAGGTCTTAGACAGGGTTGTGTAATGTCACCATGGTTGTTTAATATATTTATAGATGGGGTTGTAAAAGAAGTAAATGCTAGGGTGTTGGGGAGAGGGGTGGGATTAAATTATGGGGAATTAAATGCAAAATGGGAGTTGACACAGTTACTTTTTACTGATGATACTGTGCTTATGGGAGATTCTAAAGAAAAGTTGCAAAGGTTAGTGGACGAGTTTGGGAGGGTGTGTAAAGGTAGAAAGTTGAAAGTAAACATAGATAAGAGTAAGGTGATGAGGGTATCAAACGATTTAAATAAAGAAAAATTGGATATCACATTGGAGGGAGGGATTATGGAAGAAGTAAATGTTTTCAGATATTTGGGAGTTGACGTGTCAGCGGATGGGTTTATGAAGGATGAGGTTAACAATAGAATTGATGAAGGAAAAAAAGGTGAGTGGTGCGTTGAGGTATCTGTGGAGACAAAAAACGTTATCCATGGAGGCAAAGAAGGGAATGTACGAAAGTATAGTGGTACCAACACTCTTATATGGGTGTGAAGCATGGGTTGCAAATGCTGCAGTGAGGAGGAGGCTGGAGGCAGTGGAGATGTCCTGTCTAAGGGCAATGTGTGTGTAAATATTATGCAGAAATTTCGGAATGTGGAAATTAGGAGAAGGTGTGGAGTTACTAAAAGTATTTGTCAGAGGGCTGAAGAGGGGTTATTGAGGTGGTTTGGTCATTTAGAGAGAATGGATCAAAGTAGAATGACTTGGAGAGCGTATAAATCTGTAGGGGAAGGAAGGCAGGGTAGGGGTCGTCCTAGAAAAGGTTGGAGGGAGGGGGTAAAGGAGGTTTTGTGGGCGAGGGGCTTGGACTTCCAGCAAGCATGTGTCAGCGTGTTAGATAGGAGTGAATGGAGACGAATGGTTTTTGGGACATGACGATCTATTGGAGTGTGAGCAGGGTAACATTTTGTGAAGGGATTCAGGGAAAAATGTTAATTGATTTAGTTGGACTTGAGTCCTGTTAATGGGAAGTACAATGCCTGCACTTTAAAGGAGGGGTCTGGGATAGTGACAGCTGGGAGGGACTATTCTCAGCTGTCGTATCTGAGCGCCTCTGCAAAGACAGTGATTATGTATGAGTGTGGTGAAAGTGTTGAATGATGATGAAAGTATTTTCTTTTTGGGGATTTTCTTTCTTTTTGGGTCACCCTGCCTCGGTGGTCACCCTGCCTCGGTGGTCACCCTGCCTCGGTGGTCACCCTGCCTCGGTGGTCACCCTGCCTCGGTGGTCACCCTGCTTCGGTGGGAGACAGCCGACTTGTTGAAAAAAAAAAATATATATATATATATACGTATATATATCTCACTTTGACCTCGTATTTGTCTCTTAAAATTGTTATTCATTATTTCTCCCGTGCAGTGGTACAAATCTTGAGTCAAGCCTCGTGTGTAGTCGTGGTTCCCAGGTTAATCTCTCTGTAAGACACAAACTCATCAAATTAGTGAGCCGAGACTGTAAATCAACTCTGACAATGTCTCACCGACTCAAATCTCCAAAATTATATCCCCAAAGCCTACTAAAAGTTCTCTTAATGCCCCAGAGGTTGAATGTATCCGTAATTTATCTAATCTCTCTTAAATGGTGTTTATTACAATTTATTTCTCTTTTCTGCTTCAAGTGGAGAGTCAGTGATACTAGTGAGTGAGATTGAAGATCACGAATTTGGATCATGTTGGATGAAATTTGATGTTACCTGGGCGCTCTGTGACCCTTACGGATTTAGCGCTTCCGTGTGGATGTTGCAGTAATACTCCCAGATCCTCGTATTCCTGTTCCCGTTTATACTCCGTTTCAGGTCTTCTTTATCTTCGAGTTGCACGATTTTGCATTGGTTTGGGTTGAACTCTTAAGTGATTGTTGGACTACTCTTCTTGTAGCCTGTCACTATCACCTCTAATTAACCTCACGTCAGCAGCAAACAATGATACTTAAAATTTAATTACTTCTTAACAGGTTATTTAAGAAGGGTACCCCTCAGGGGAGGTTCCTTGATGCTGGTGAGGGGCTCGACAGTTGGGGGGGAGCTGAAGCCTCACATTGCAAATTCTTTCGGTTTTTTTTTCCATTGCCGTAGGAGCTGTATGACCCCTACGGGTATATCTGTTCCTGCAATTTGAAGAGTATGTCTGTTAGTAATACTGGCATGTAGTTAGAGTGCCTCGTATTACTCGTATACATAAGGTTTTCCAGCTGTGTACTCACCTATTTGTGGTTGCAGGGGTCGAGTCATAGCTCCTGGCCCCGCCTCTTCACTGATTGCTACTAGGTCCACTCTCTCCCTGCTCCATGAGCTTTATCAAACCTCGTCTTAAAACTATGTATGGTTCCTGCCTCCACTACGTCGCTTTCTAGGCTATTCCACTTCCTGACAACTATATGACTGAAGAAATACTTCCTAACATCTCTTTGACTCATAGGAGTCTTCAACTTCCAATTGTGACCCCTTGTTTCTGTGTCCCCTCTCTGGAACATCTTGTCTCTGTCCACCTTATCTATTCCTCGCAGTATTTTATATGTCGTTATCATGTCTCCCCTAACCCTCCTGTCCTCTAGTGTCGTCAGGCCGATTTCCCTTAACCTTTCTTCGTAGGACAATCCCCTTAGCTCTGGGACTAGTCTTGTTGCAAACCTTTGCACTTTCTCTAGTTTCTTGACGTGCTTGACCAGGTGTGGGTTCCAAACTGGTGCTGCATACTCCAGTATGGGCCTGACGTATATGGTGTACAGAGTCTTGAACGATTCCTTAGTGAGGTATTGGAACGCTATTCTTAGGTTTGCCAGCCGCCCGTATGCTGCAGCAGTTATCTGATTGATGTGTGCCTCAGGAGATGTGCTCGGTATTATACTCACCCCAAGATCTTTTTCCTTGAGTGAGGTTTGCAGTCTTTGGCCACCTAGAATATACTCTGTCTGAGGTCTTCTTTGCCCTTCCCCGATCTTCATGACTTTACATTTGGCAGGGTTAAATTCAAGGAGCCAGTTACTGGACCAGGCTTGTAGCCTGTCCAGGTCTCTTTGTAGTCCTGCCTGATCCTCGACTGATTTAATTCTTCTCATTAACTTCACA